>CABHPP010141847.1:15000-24509 GCA_902168425.1 Peromyscus attwateri | reverse complement strand
GTGTGTGTGTGTGTGTGTGTGTGTGTGTGTGTGTGTGTGTGTGTGTGATGTGATGGCTGCTGATTCAGAGTGATCTATGTCCCCTGATGGGTTTAATCAAGTCACAATTTCCAAGTGTTGTGGAGCACACTGGCACTCCCATTGCTGATGGTGACTGATGCTTTCTCTCGCCCATCTGAGTGCTCACTCTCTTCGTCTCTGTTCTTCAGTGTAGCACTTCCCATGTGGGCGGGGGCACCATCCTCCGTTCACTAGAGACTGGGGAACTCCCTGGCTCTACTTCCACCTCTACCATATGCAGCCTGGTATTGGCCAACACCTCATTTGTTCCCTGACTGCTCCTCCTCTACACTGGGCTCCGTACCCACCTTGTGGTGGCAGCCTGGCCTCTAACCCCTGGCCATATACAACCTGGTGTTTGAGATAAAGCTGAAATTCTTTAGCAAGTCACTATAGGATCTGCCTCCCTTCCCAGCCTCTGCTCTGCTGCCCTGGCTCCCAACATTGAGCCTCTCCCACCTGCCTCTTTCCTGACATTCATCAGCTATTTCTCTTCCCTAAGGCCCACTTTCCTCTCTGTTTTCCTCTTCCTTACATCCCCCCTGCCCTGCAGACACGCAGGCTTCAGCTGATGCTTCACTTCCTTGTAGAAGGTGTCTCTGACCTCTCCACCCCACTGTCTGTGACAAGTATGTGCCTTCTTCCACAAGGGTCTGCTCCCTCCATGGGAGCCTCCTGAGAGTAGGCCCTTGTAGGCTTGGGGATCATGCCTGGCACACAGGATGGGCTCAGTAAATGCTTAGAAGAGGGAACAGCATCCTGCCTGTGGTAGAGCTCTGTGTGAGACACTCTACAGCCTTGGGTTAGCTCATGGGTGCACCATGCTGTTGGGAGGCAGCGTTAAACCCAAGGCTTGGTATGCTAGGCAAATGTCTTCCACTGAGCTTAAATCTCAGCCTGGTTTGTTTTTTCATTTTACATGGGTTACTTGAAACCCAGAGAATTCTGGTTGCCTGGCCAGGGTCAGAAGCCTGGTGATTGCTGGGCCAGGCGGCTCTGACACCAGAAATCTAATGTTTCTTCTGCCACGACCTCCAGGCATAAAACCATGTAGCCCTGGCTGTCCTGGAGCTTGCTATGTAGACCAGGCTGGCCTTGAACTCACAGAGATCTGCCTTCTTCTCTCTCCCAAGTGCTGGGACTAAAGGAGTTCACCATGGTGCTCAGCTCAGAAGTCTATTCTTAAGTCTAAAGACTTCAGCATGGGCTGGTGATGTGGCTTCGTTGGTAGAGTGCTTGCCTAGGATGCCAAAGCCCTGGGGCTGAGCCACAGCGCCACATAAACCAGATGTGGTGGTGCTTGCCTATAATCCTAACACGGGAGGCAGAGGCAGGAGGGTTGGGAGTCCAAGGCAGTCCTCAGCTATACAGTGAGTTTAAGGCCATCCTGGCTACATTAGACCCTGTCTCAAAAACAAAACAAAAAACCTTTGTGAGAACACAAACAGAAGGAAAAGGAAATAATGAGCCTGGACCAGGGTAGGGAAGGGAGAGAGGTGTCTCCATAAAGTAATTATAAGGCAGACAGGAAAAGTCAACTGAATCTGTGGCTTCAGCTGTGTGGGTCACACTAATCTGGAATCCATGTAATTTTGCTGCCTTCAGCACTATAGTTTCTTGTTTAGGTGTTGGAGGTGGAGCCTGTCAGGAAAGAGTCTTGAGTTATCAGCATATTCCCTGCAGTTCCCAGGTCTAGCCTTTCTTTCTGAAGGAACTAGCCCTTAGTGGACTGGATAGGGCTGGATCAGGGTGGATGGGGTGGAGTGGGATGGGGCAGAGTTTGCCAGTCTGAACATGAGGGGCATACCAGTGCCCCACTGGCCTGGAAGAGGAGTAGGAGAACCCTGACCCTCTGTAGTTAGGGCTCCAGTTGATAGGAGAGGAGTGTGTCCTGGTGACAGGTCAGGGCAGGAGACACTGTAGGATGGGGCTGTTCTCAGGCTTCAAGTCATTCGAGAAGGCAGGCCAGGGCCTGGGTGGGGCTTAGCTGGGGGCCAGGGTACCGGGGGATGCTGTCCGTCAGGAGATGCCAAGGCCTGGTCTAGGGGCTGTTGGGAGTTAGGAGGTGACGTAATGCAATAGCCTGGGTTCTTAATGTAACCTGGTCAGGAACCTGCTGTAGGATCCCGGAGAAGCCGTGCTGCTTCCCAGGACCACGGCTTCCTTGGCTGCTGCAGTGATTCATTTTGTTCTTACCACCAGTGCTCACTCATCAGAGCCTTCTAATTGGTATTGGAACCATCCGACACAGCCTGCCACACAGCCTGGTTGTCAGCCACATCCCAAGTGGGACGGTGGCACCAGCAGGGAGCTTTACTTCCAGGAAAAAGGAAGAAGCCGGTGTCCCTGTGGGTCTTGCTGTGGGGTGGAGGGATGACACAAGGCAGCTCAGGGAGGGTGACTGTCCTTTCAGGATACCCCAGGGCCAGGAGAAGCCCAGGGCAGGGCGCTCTACCCTGATGCTGCCTGGAGCCGCTATTCCTGAGCACATGAGGCAGGGACTGACCTGGCAGGCTAGCAGCAGAGCTCACCCAGCACTGTAGAGACAAGAGGTCCATAAGATGGAGGGAGGAAGTTGCCACAGGCTCCCCTGAGGAGCTGGCCTGGCATTGAGGGGAGGGGACAGTGCAGGTTCTATGGCTGTTTAGGGTGGTAACTTTTTGCAGGCACCTTCAATCATAGAGAGAACTGGACCTGTGCCCTCTACATAGTGGATGTGGGACCTTCTTATTGCGAGGGAAAAGCCCCTTTACCCACTCTGCCTAGGTCAGACCCTAGCCCCTGTCCAGAGCCCGCCCCCTGCAGCCGGCCCTCCATTACCTGCTCGCCCCGAAGAGCCTGGTGAATGGTGAGGCTGCGATTGTTGTACATGGTGAACAGAATGACTTTGCCCGTATGGTTGAACCTGGGGGCTCCGGCCACATACACCCGCCCCTGCTTGGAGGACACGACCGATGTCACTGTGTACCCTGCCAAAGGAAGGAACAGACTGGTCTCTGGGGCTGAGTGCTCAGTACACCTTGCCACATTTTGGCATGGGGCACAACCAGGCCCGAGAAGGAATAGTGAGTTCTGTTTCCTTTGAGCACGTGGATTAATAAAAAAGGCCTGGAGATGTAGTTCAGTGGAGAGCATATGATTGGCCTATGCAAGGCCCAGTGCTTGATCCCCGGCCCACAAACCAAACAGAATTATTTAATAAAAGGGAGACAAGACTTGCACTTTGTCCTAGGGGAGGCAGGCCCGGTGGGATGCAGCTGCAGTTCAGACTGCTGAAGCTTTAAGGACCCTGACAACTGACAGAGAGTCTAGAAGCTTCCACCGAAGCCTGCTTATGTTATGGGGGACTTCCCGTCATTTATTCTGTGTGTTCAGAAGCTGGCGTGATGCAGCTAGGGAGAAGTTGGCCTTGTAGCTAGGCCTGGAGTCACCTACAGGCACAGATGGGCCCCTCAGTCTGGGGCTCTCCTCACCCTCTGTCACCAGCCACCCTCCCACGGGGCTCACCTAGGTATGCGCCATGGTTCTTCAGCTCCTCCGGGAACTCCTTAAGGTAGGACTCTCGGTGAGGAATCACCTTGCCTGCACTGGTCTCTTTCAGCACCGCCCCATTCCAGTCGTAGGCTCCCACGGCTCCCAGGAGGATCCCATCCTGGCACCAGGGAAGAACATGGCATCAGACCCTGTTTCTAGGGACCTCTTGCTGAGAGCACCCAGGTCTTGCAAACTCTGAGGCACCACTGGTCACCTGGGGCACCTTTGCCAGGGTGACGTAGAAACCCAGCTTCCATCTGGGCCTCTTGTCTTATAGACGAGCCCCAGAGACCATCGTGCTCCGTCTCATCCTTAGCAAAATGGGTCAAGCTGATCTCAAGGGCGTGAATTTAAAAACAGATAAAGGAACACTCTAGAAATAAACTCCAAACGCAGGACAAACCTTCCACATATCCTTGGGCTTTTAAACCACTCTGATCTCTTGTTACCTACCCACCCCAACACTCCTTCAAGCCTTGCTGTCCACAGGTGACTGTGGAGGCCCACAAAGGTTCCTAGTGAGATCTGAGCTTGCTTTATCCAGCAGAGCTGCATTAGAGGATTGCTTGACCACATGTATGGTTACCAGGTGATTGGAAGGGTCTGCACTTGACTGAGCTAGGGGGAGGTCTTTTGCCCCACCCCTTGGCATTCCTATAAAAAGTCCTTTAGAGGAGACAGAAGGGGGTGATGGATAAAGATCCAGGACCTCCCGGGGTTATCCTGTGTTTCTGTCTTTTTCTCTCCCCTCTATCCTTCTATCTAAATCTCTTATCCCTCTCTCCAGAGCTCCCTGGGGGAAAAAGTGGGAGCCGGTCTCCCACAGGTCCCTGAGTCCCAGGGAAGGCAGAGTTCCACTTTCTAGGAGCCGAGAGCCGTGGAGCGGAAGCAGAGTGGATTGGGACAGGTTGGGCAGATAAGCCAGGGCCATGGAGTTTGTTTCTTCACTGGTTTGGAAGGTGTCTCTTGTCCTACCCATTAGCTGCAGGACAAGCGCATGCTGCCATGCCTAAGTATGAAGGCAGCAAGTGTCTATATTCCTGACTATCTGGTCATTTGCTGAGAACTGGGTCCCTGTACCCTCCCCACCCCTAGTGTGAGCAACCCACATGACTAGTGGGCACAGGAAGGCAAACAGCAAGCTCTGAAGGTGGGGGAATAGTACCTGGACAGCAGTACAGGAAGAGGGTGGTGAGAATAGTACCTCCCCCCCTCCCCCCCCTCCGCTGCCGCCCTGGAGATTCAGGGGAGGGACGGCTACCCTGTATCTTAGCTTTGGGCTTTCATTTTCTTTTATGAAAAGGGTTTCTCTTTGTTTAAGGGGTTGGGAAGTTGGCTCAGTCTGTGAAGTGCTTGCTTTGAAAGCACAAGGACCTGAGTTCTGTCCTTAGGACTCATGTGACAAACAGCTGAGCGTGGCAGCGTGTGCCGCAGACTCAGTGCTGGGGAGGCAGGAGCAGGTGGTCCCGGCTTGCTGGTCAACCAATCTAGCCTACTTGGTGAGTTTAAGGCTAGTGGCAGACTCTTCCTCCATACAAACAACAACAACAACAAAAATGTGGAAACCTGGGGTTGTTCCCTGGCTTCAGTGTTCCTGGGATGTGGCTCAGTGGTAGAGTGGTTGCCTGGCATGGGCAAAGCCCTGGGTTCCATTCTCTGCACCATGGTGTACACCTATAATCCCAGAACTCGGGTGGTGGAAGCAGAGGGATCTGAAATCAAGATTATCCTTGGCTACATAGTGACTTTGAGGCTAGCCTAGGCTCTATGAGATCCTTATTTGTGTGTGTGTGTGTGTGTGTGTGTGTGTGTGTGTGTGTGTTAGGGATAGAACCCAGGGCCTGACCTGCGCTTTGGGCTTTTGCAGTACGGGCAGGTTAAGGTCACCTCCCCGCTAACCCTCCATGAGCCCAGCTTGGCTGGCAGGGTTCAAAGATCCCCTGCCATTTTAAAGAGGCAAGTTGATCTTATCCAACAGTTGAAAAGGCCAGTTCTCCAGAGGGAGAAGTTCCCCTGTGGAATGCCTTTGCAACTATAAATAAGCTGTCCCAGGGAGTGTCTGGTGCTCTGTCACACTCAAAGTCTACTGCTCTCATTAGCCCCTGCTCCACTCAGCTGGGAAGCACTGGCGGTGGGTTGCGCCAAGACTGAGGTCCGGACCTCAAATTCCTGTTGTCCATCATCACTGCCAACATTCCTTGCTGTTGGAGTATGCTGCTCCTTGGTGGAGTCCTTTCTCATCCTGTCCCAAACTCCCTCTCCCATGGGAGCCCATAGGGGCCCAGGGAGGGGCAGACTGCACTTGAGGTTCAGAGAGAGGGAGAAGCTTTCCTAAAGTCACACAGCAAATCAGAGGCAGGACTGGGTCTTTGGCCAGGGTGAGTGGGGCAGAAAGCAAAGTCCCCACTGATTCTCCAAAGCCCCTCATGGCTCCTGCTTCTGCTTTTCCACCTGAGCCGCTCTGGGAGGAGGGCCATCCTTCCTTCCTGTCTGCTTGCCGAGTCCAAGTTTGTGGCTGCATGCTAGACTTGTTGGCTTCTGGAGAGGGTTTTGAAGAGGTGTTGTGGCTTTGCTGACTGTGGGGACCTCTGGTGTACTGAGAAAGGCCAGCTCCACATGAGAGGGCCCTTTCTACCCTCCCCATGTAGAGTTTGAGAACTACCCTGGACTTCAGGAGTGAGAAGCCAGGCGAGCTCCTGTCTCACCTATGCCATTGGACCTTGGGTCCATCTGTGAGAGACTTTTCCCCGAAATGGCTTTGTTGGGGATAGGTGTACTAGGAAGTGTATACATGAAGGCCATCAAAACAAACCTCCCCATGTCATAGTCTTTTCCCAGCTGAGGGGCCCCCAGGCATCCAGAGTCTGGAGGTAAAATTCTAGAATATCCATGGGAAAAAGGCCAGTACTTTGGTGGGGGATGCCAGATGTGTGGCCCAGCTGGGAAATGACAGTGACTCATCTGAGGGAAGATGGCATCTGGCATCCCATGTTTCTTCATGAGTCTGTCTGGATTCCCTGACTTATGGCCTCCAGGCCACCCTAGATTTATGGGGCCACTGGGCTTCCATGACACAGCCTCAGAGTGTCTCTACCTGGGTGGCATTAACTGCAGGGACAGTTCCAGAGAGTGTCTAGGGCTCTGGCTTTTGACTGGGGGTAGTTCTGTCCCCCAGGTGACACCTGGCAATATCTGGAGACATTTGGGCAGAGGTAAGGTGTTACTGCAGAGGGTCAAAGTGGTGTTCCTCCCATGGAACCCTGTGTAGGAAGAGTACCCCAGGACCTCCCACAAGTAGACATTGACTGTTTAAAATTTCCTCCAAGGCCTTGGAGCCTTAGATTTGAGTCTATTCTCCATTTGGAGGTGGGGATCCCTTCTAGAAGTTTTCTTGTGCAATCATGCAGTTTGAGTCCCTGGTTGTCATGGAGTTCACCACTAGAGCTACTCCAGCTCCTGGTGGGTGACCTTTGCATTCATTCCCAAATGTCAGTGAAACCATCAACTTTAAACTCTGGTCTAACATTTGATCATGAATCCATAGCTACCCTTCCTGATAGTCGTTTTTGGAATGTTCTGTCTACTTTCTGCAAACTAGAATTTCTGGCTAGTTGGGGTTTTTCCTGTGGCCTTAGTCTTCTGTCCTTTACCTGGGACTGTGGGACTCTATGAATGTCCAGTGATGTCTTGGGGGCTTGTCTGTGCAATGGGCTTAGATCCTGTTTTCTATTGTTTTCACAACTCAAACTCTGGTTTCCAAAGCAAAGTAGGAGATGAGGAGTGGGACTTTTCTCCTGCTGTTAGAATACTCCACAGGGCTAGGAACCTTTCTTTCTCACAGAACTGAACAGGCCCAGGGAACTTGGGGCTCCGTTAGCATATTCAGACGGTAGCTTTTGCAGTTCATTTGTGCCCACTTTGGGAGGAGGAGTCTGGGTGTGACGTGATGGCTGATATTGATCAACAACTGGACAGATCTAGAATTACCTAGAAGATAAATCTCTGGGTATATCTATGAAGGTGTTTCTAGACCGAGTGAACTGAGCTGAGAAGGCATGCCCTAAATCATTCCATGGGCTGGGGTCCTGGGCTGAACAAAAAGAAAAAAGCAAGCTGAGCACCAGTGTGCATCTTCTGCTTCCTGACCATGGATGCAGTGTGAGCAGCAGCCTTGAGCTCCAGCCGCTGTGTCTTCCCTGCCACGATGGGCTGTAGTTTTGAAGTATGAGCAAAGTCCTTCCTCCTCCCTCCCTCCCTCCCTCCCTCCCTCCCTCCCTCCCTCCCTCCCTCGCTCAGTAGTTGGTTTTGTCAGGTATTATGTTTTTAGCAAAAGAAAAGCAACAACTACACCGAGCTTTCCCAGAAACAGACTCGCTGTGGTTCAGGACTTAGAATCAAGCTGAAAGACTGAGCCCACTTTCTCGATGTCCAGAGCAGCCTGGCTGACCCTGAGGACCTGGTGACCCAGTCCCTATAGCAAACTGGCTGACTCTGAGAGCAGAGGCACTGGGTTCCTGGGACAGGATGGCTGTTGTCAGTCATGACGTCAGCAGCCTGGCTCTGGAATATGCTGTGCTCTAAAATAGTAACCCAGTGTCTGGGCCAGGGCCTTGCAGCCTACCACTGTGCCATCCTTTTATATTTGGAAGGTTTTTTTTTTTTTTTTCTTAATTTGAGAGTCTCAGATTCATATGTAATGATCTTCTCTTTAAATATCTGATGGGTGATTGACACATTAGAATAAGACCCAGGCAGTCAGAGGTGATCGAAGACATGGGGTTCCCTCTGAATGGGAGGGCAGAAACTTGGGGAGCATATGTAGATGTTCCACAGAGCAGTCTCGACTTTGACTCACTAAAGAACAAGCTGGGGGTCTGGGTTCCTGGCTTTCCCTGCCCACTTCCTCCCCTCCATTAGCTGGGGCACCAACTGGTCCTGCAAGTACTGACCATGCAGCAGGGCCTTTGCTAGGGCTCAGTCCAAGCTCCCTGAGTCTTCAAGACACATTTCAGCCTCCCCTTCTCTTTGGGGCCCCTGGTTCTCGGACATATATAGACACAGGACTAGAGAGAGGGGTATGAACTTACTAGTTCAGAGGCTTTCTCCCCAACCAGGGCTAACTGCTGTCACCTGAAATGGTACCTTAACTTTTACCCACAGTGCCTGACAACACAGGATGATGCGTTGCGGTGTTTGGCACTGGATGTACATGCCTGGCATGTACACATAGTCTTATTAGGGGCTCCTGGCATGGTCCCCTGGGGCTGTACATGGTCTCCTGGGAGACAGCTAAAGTTCTCTTCATCCCGCTTTCAGAGCCGAGGACTGCTGTTTTGATGGTTTGTAGGTTGATTTTGGGTGGCAAGAGTCATTTCTGATTCCCTTTGGTACTTTGGCTGCATTTTAATCAATGCTCCCTGTATTGCATGAAGTTGTGTCTTCTTGCTGTGTTCAGTTTCCTCCGCTGCCCTTTCTGTGTGGTGGGTGCATGCATGTGAGTATGCAGGAGTGCATGCCCATGCAAGTGCCTGTGCATGTGCATTTGGAGGCCAGAGCAGAATATCAGGTATTTTCCTCTGTCACTGTTGACCTTACTGCCTTGAGACAGTGGTCTCTCACTGAACTGGAAGCCTATCACTTTGGCCAGGAACGCTGGCCAGTGAGCTCTCATGACCCACCCATCTCTCTCTGCCAATGCTGGAGTTATGGGCATATGCAGCTGTGCCTGGCTTTTTAAATGGTGCTGAGTATTTAAAATCAGATCCTCATTTTTGCCCTGTCCCCAGAGACAGTACAGCAAGGACAGTACAGAACAGGGACTGGCTGCCTGACCTCACACAAATGTAAGCTCCTGCCTCCTGGCGGCTGAGCTCCACCTCTGCTCCTCCGGTATCCCAGCAATAAGAAGACACTAA
>CABHPP010141847.1:0-12500 GCA_902168425.1 Peromyscus attwateri | reverse complement strand
TGCTAGGTAAGGGCTCTCCGGACTGAGCTACATTCCCAGCCTCAAACTATGGTTTTGACTTTCTCAAAAGTGGTAGAGTGCGAACCTGTAGGTTCTGGGGAAACATGTAGGGTCTGTCTTAGGAAATGGAGCCAGACCTGCTGGTTTCAAACTGGAGTTACCAGATAAAATATAGAGTAGCCAGTGAAATCTGAGCTTAGGGAAGCAATATATAATTTTTAGTGTATGCCAGTCATAAGCACTTCTATTCTATGTTTACTAAGTCTGGCAACCCTAGTTCAAACGTACCCTCCCTCTGAAATGTCCTCAGTAGTCAAACAACAGAGTCTCACAAAAAACTCAGCGCAGCTAGAGTCTACACAGAGTGGTGCCCAGCAGTGGGCAATTTGGGTCAGACAATGGTTTTTGCTAAGCCACTGTGCTCTGTGAAATTAGAGTCCTTGGATGGAGATGTAATCCCATGAGCCGGTCACCTTCCAAGCTGAAGATCCTGTCCCCGAGGGCATCGACAATGTCCTTCAGGGCCGCCTCATCTGTGACGTTGAAGAAGTGCTTGTCATCGGGGTCGCTGGCGATGTATTTGATTTCATTTAGAAAAGTTTCTGGATTGATCCCCCTGCGGTTGTAGTAGCCCAAGACCTGCCAGGGAACAGGGGCAGGGACGACAAACCAGGACATAGTACTGACTTCTTTCTCCACACACCCACAACCCCGAACCCCAAGGACCTGGAGGTGGGCTACAGCCATGAGCCTTTCTCAAGGCGCCACTGGCATTTTGAAACAGATATTCTTTGGGGCTCCCAGGTAAGATCCTTAAGATTATCTGGGGTTCTGGAATCTGGGAGGATTGGGGGTCCTTTCTATTTTTTGAAACTCCCTGGAAAAAGAAGGAAAATGCAATCTCATACATTTCTGCATACACATAGAAACAAAAGTAGCCCCGGCTGGCTCAGAACTTGCCATGAAGCCAAGGGTGACCTTGAATTTCTGTTCCTCCTGCCTCCATTTCCCAAGTGCTGAGATTGCAAGTGTGAACCACCACATCTGATTTTATACATTGCTGGTGATGGAACCTGGGGCCTCCTGCACACTTGACTTGCTCTTCAGAGGAGGATGCAGCTTGTTGTGCCTTTGCTAGGGAGGCAGCTCCCAGGAATCCCTGGGGGTTTGAGGGTAGAACTCTGAGCAGGGGCAGGACTTACGGCCACAGCGTATCTGGTCACATTGTCCTTCTCGCTTTGCCGAATCACCTTCTCGAGGTCTGGGCTGTCATGGGATTCCCCATCCGTGATGACAATCATCACTTTCTTGGCCCCTTTCCTTCCACCCTTCTGGAAAGCCTCTGAGCTGGAACCAGATTCGGGAAGGGGGGTTAGGGGGAGGGGCAGCTGAGTCTCTGTGGGGCATCCATTTGACCTGGCCATTCCTCCATCAAGAAGCAGAATCACAACTTTGGTTAGTGCCTGGCCTTTGGTAACTTGTTTGGGTAATGGAATGTATTGGAAGTCACGTTCTGGGACCCATTGGCTAGGTCCTAGGCAGTCTCTCAGTTCCTCCTGGGTCTCTTGGGAACTCCCCAATGCCATGATATTAGGACCCAGTAGGCAAAGGAGTTAGCTTTGAAGTAACTGAGGAAGACTGCAGCTGGATTCAGGCAGCTGTGTCTACTGATGGTCAGAATACCCCTTTATGGGAAAACATCCTTGAAGCTGCAGTTAGGTTGTTCCCAATATTCCAGAAACTAAGGTTCAGGTCATCGATCCACACATGTGCACCACTGAAGGGCCCCCATCATAATGTCACTTTCACGGTGGTTTTGACACCTATCCCCCTTCTGTGAGGCTCATGGGAAGAAATACCCTAAAAGGGAGATCTGATCTGAGGTGCTTTGAATAAGAATGGCCCCCATAGGTTCATATATCTGAGTGTTTAGAGAATGGAACTATTTGAAAGGATTAGGAGGTGTGACTTTGTTAGAGAAAGTGTGTCACTCGGTGTGGGCTTTGAGGTTTCAAAAGCCCAAGCCAGTGGCTCACTCTCTTCCTGCTGCCTGTGGATCCAGATGTAGAACTCTCAACTACTTCTCCAGCACCATGTCTGCCTGGGTGCCACCATGCTCCCTGGCCATGATGATAATGGACTAAACTTCCAAAACTGTAAGCCAGCCCCAATTAAATGCTTTCCTTAATAAGAGGTGCTGTGGTCCCGGTGTCTCATCACAGCAATAGAACACTGATTAAGACATGATCCATCCCAAATATAAGCACTTAAAAATACCCACAAAGCAGAACCCACAGGGCTGCTCCCAGTGTTACAGCCCACTTTGGCCTCTCTCTGGGGTGCTCGCTTTGCTAAGTAAACCTCTGTTTAAACTGCGCATGTCTCTTGATCAAATTCTCTCCTTCAAGAGAACAAGAGTCAAGAGGCCACTATAAGAATATTGGAAAACCAAGCCAGATGGCCACAGCTGGGTGCTTAGATCACCAGTCTGTGCTCTTGTGGATGGCAACATGAATGTGCTGTCTTACATTTCTAGCCTCAGTGAACTTACAGGTGACAACCATTCTAGCTGACACCAGATCATAACCAGGGGAGAGGACCCAAGAGAGAACTAAGCAGCTAAGCCCAGTCCACCATCAGAACTTTGAGGAATTAACAAATCACTGTTTGAAAGCACCCAAATGGTGGGAACACAACAGAAATAGTCAAAAGAGTATCTGAGATTTATGTAAATAAATATATATACACATATAGACACATACACACACACACACACACACACACACACACACTCTTTTTTTTTTTTACCGTGCAAATTCAATGCCAAATGCTGTGCGGGTCTCTGTCCCTCCTCTCTGCTCAATGTGGCTGGCGGCTTCCACCACGTCTTTTACAGATCTGTAGTCATTGAGGTGGAACTCATGGACTGCATCTTCTCCGTACTGAACTATTCCGACCTGCAAACCAAAGCAGAGGGGAGCAGAACCCTGAAGCTCAGACCTCCATTTGTGAGGGTCCCCTCTCCAGGGAGTCCTTCCCAGAGGAAGCCACGGGCCAAGGGAGACAGGCTGTTCTGGGAATGGACAGATGGCTTGATGGGACAAATCAGGGGCACAGAGAGGGAAGCCCATCAGGTTTAATATCTTCCTTAGGAAGAAGGAGAATGAACACAGACTAGAAGTCTAAACCCTCAGGAGCCGGGGCTGGAGAGAGCTCCAGCTGGAACAGTGCTCACTGTGCGAGGAGAGTTCGGATCCTCAGGACCCGTTTAAAAGCTGTGTGTGGTGGTATCTGCAGGGCAGAACTGGTGGATCCCTGGAGCTCTCTGGCCAGTCAGCCCAGCCAGACCAGTAAGCTTCAGATTCAATGAGACACCCAGCATCAGCCTCTAGCTTCCGCACACACATGTACACATATGTGCATGCATATATGTACATATGCACATGAACACATGCACATACACCCCTACACCCCAGGCCACACTTCTGACCCCAACTCAAATCCCCACTCCCCAGGATTTATCAGGAGCAGTATGTGGGTTTATCAGAATTTACTAGGACCGTAGGATTGTTGACCAAACTGTATAGCAAAGAATCCCTGAAACCTGGATAAGAAGGGCTCTGACATTTTCAAGGTGGATAATGCTTCCGCACTATTAATAGCTTCAAAATAAACACCAAGCCATAGGGACTGGTTTCAGGGACTTGGTGATAATGCTGCTGTTGGATGGGCTCATCAAGTTTACTGGGTCCAAGAACCCTTTGAATGCTGGGTACTTACTCCAGTGCACCAAAGACCGTCTTCTGGTGGGAGGAGGCTTGTCACTGCAGGACTTGGCTCCCTTTAAACAACCCTACTAGTTAGAAGGTTTCTTAAAAAAACCTTTGTGTGTGTGTATGTGTGTGTGTATGTGTGTGTGTGCAGTGTGTTTGATATGTGCGTGTTGTATGTGGTGTGTGTGTGTGTGTGTGTGTGTGTGTGTGTGTGTGTGTGTGAGATATTGGGGAGACTGGAGAAAACTCCCAGGTATCATTATCATGAATGCCATCCACCTCCTTTGACACAGGGTATCTCATTGACTTGGAACTCACTGGACTGACTGGCCTCTACCCTCCCGGCACTGGCATTACAAACACACATCACCATGCCTGGCATTTTGGCATGGATTCTTTCTGGATGCCGGGTCACTTCTCTGGCACAGAAAGAATTTCTTAGAGCTGGCACCCGCTACTTTGTCACTTTGGTCTCCTGGTCCTCACCTAGCCAGAATACTAGGAAATAATTGTAGTCCTTATCCACCAGTGTCTCACGGGTGCGCTGGCAGCGAGGGTCTCCTCCAAATAATTTCTCCCAGGGTTCACGTGCCTGACTCTTCCCAGCCTCCACATGCCTGCTGTCCCCGAGCCTTTCTGCCCACCCTTTCTATACCTCCCCCGATTTCCCTGACTTCTGACTCTCTAGCTGGTCATCTTCATAGGTGAAGTCAACCCCTGGAGGCATCCTTGGTGTGCCCCCCAGAAACGGGCATCTGTGGCAGCAGGTCCCAGTGCTGGCTGGCCTGACCAGTTCCTACCCTTCCATGGGAAGATGCTGCCCCGTGCTGTAGCCCCTCAGGGCATGGCTTCTTGGGGATCTTGCTCAGCAGAGGCAGGCCCTGGAGTCACTCACCTGGATCTGGCCAGGGCCAATGTAGAACTTTTTCAGGATATTGATGAGGAAGTGTTGGACCTCCACCCAGGGGTAGATGCTGTTGGAGCCATCCAGGACAATGACGATGTCCATGTAGGTCTGGCACCCTGGAAGCAGGGATACAATCAGGGCCGTAAAGGAATGAGTGTCCATAAATCTCCAACATTCTTACTCAAAGAAACCTTTCTTTTGTGTGTGTTGGTGCACGTACATGCATGTGTGCGTGCATGCGTGCGTGCGTGCATGTGTGTATGCGTGTGTGTGTGTGTGTGTGTGTGTGTGTAGAAGTCAGAGGCCAGTCTCGAGTCTCATTTCTCAGGAGCCATCTACCTTATTTCTTTTTTACAGGGTCTCGTCTGTAGAATACCTTTCTTATTTTTATTATTGTGAGCTAGGTGGGCTAGCAGTAAGCCCCAGGCATCTGTCCTGTCCTGTCCAGTGCTGGGATTATGAGTATACATTGCCATGTCTAGCTTTCTACATGGTGCTGGAGATCAAGACCTCATGCTCGCATGGTAAGCACTTCTCCAGCTGAGCTATGTCCCCAGTCCCAAGTCTCTCATGTTCTGAATGATCTTTAGAGACCAGTGGAAGATTGCTGACATCTGTCAGCCCCTGCATGGAGAGCTGTCCTCAGGCTAGGCATTCGTTTGAGCCACATAAGCAAGGCAGCTAGAATGTCCTGGTTCCAAAGCACTACCCAGTGGGCTGTTTGGACAGAGCTGCAATTGAACCTGATCCCTTTGCTCCCCATCAGAGACTGATGGCTGTCGACTGATCAGTGCTTCCCCGGCCCTGCCCTAATCAGGACCTTAGGACCATTTCTTTTACTGCCATGGGTGGGTAGTGTCTTCCACTAATGGGTTTCATGTTTTACGAAGGAGTCATCAAGGAAAGGCTGGGAATATGCACCCTGGCATCAGCCTGTAGCTCTTGGCCTTGCTACTCACTGGCTGTGTGGCCTGAGGGCAGTCACTCTCAGTTTTCTGTGCTGAAAGAACGGCATAATAACTAAGAGTTGCCATTAAGGGTTAATGGGAAGACACGTCTAAAGGCAAGAGCTCAATAAGTCTTAGCTGATCCTATTTTTACTCTCCCATTCCCCTTTTTTTAAGACAAGGTATTATGTACTGCAGGCTGGCCTGGAACTAGCTCTTTAGCTGAGATTGACCCTGAACTCCTGGTCCTCCTGCCCCTCCTTTCCCAGTGCTAGGATTACAGATTGTGACACTGTGCTCAGTCTCGCCTCCTCTCTCTCCTCACCCCTCCCCTCCCCTCCTTTCTTTCTCCCCTCCGCCTGAGGTGTCCCTCCTTCTCAACAGCCACCCACTTGGTGTTTTGAAATAGTCTCTCACTGAGACATGAGATTTATTATTTTGATTCTCCTTTAATTTCATTGTTTTTAAAAAGACACCTTGTGCAGAGGAGGCTGGAGAGATGCTCAGTGCTTAAAAGCACTTTTTGCTGTTTGCAGAGGATTCAGGTTCAGTTCTAAGTACCCACATACTAGCTTACGCCATCTGTAACACCACTTCCAGGGGATTCAATGCCATCTTCTGGCCTCTGTGGGCACCAGGCGTGCACGTGGTACACATACCTGCATGCAGGCCAAAGATTCATACATATAGAATAAAAACAAGAAAATCTTGCTGGGTGTGGTGGCACAAGCCTTTAATCCCAGCACTTGGGAGGCAGAGGCAGGTGGATCTCTATGGGTTCAAGGCCAACCTGGTCTACATATCCAGGACAGTCAGGGGTATGTAGAGAGACCTTGTCTCAAAAAACCAAAACTAAAACCAACCAACCAAACTCAAACAAACAAACGAGCAAAATCACTCGATCAATCAATTGATTCGTTTAATAAATAAATCAAACAAATAGACCTTGGGAAGAACCTGTTTATGAACCTGTGGGCTTTTGGTGTGTGCATATGTGTGTGTGTATGTGTGTGTGTATGCACATGTATGGGTGTGTGTATGCACATGTATGGGTGTGTGTATGCACATGTATGGGTGTGTGTATGCACATGTATGGGTATGTGTATGCACATGTATGGGTGTGTGTATGCACATGTATGTGTGTGTATGCACATGTATGGGTGTGTGTCGACATCAGGTGTCTTTCTCAATCTCTCTCCTCCATATCTTTTGAGGCAGGGTCTCTCACTGAACTGGAAGCTCTCTGATTTTGCTAGACTGACTTGGCCAGTCGGCCCCAGGGAGCCTCCTGTCTCTGCCTCCCCAGTGCTGGGGTGACAGGCACATGCCACCAAGTTCAGCTTTTGACGGGGATGCTGGGGACGGACCTCAGGTCCTCATGTTGGCACAGCGAGCACTCCGCTGGCTGAGCTGTCTCCTCAGCCTTATTTAGGTCTGTAGTTCTTAGACATGGCAGACCCCTCCTCAGCCTTCCCCAAGCCCCCCTTCGTTAGAAACTACATGAAGGGTACCTTGGCATCTGCGTTTGCCATGTCCTAGGGGATTGATGCCCTGGGCCAGGGCAGGAGGGCTCCACCACAGCCAGTAGCAGCCAGCAACGTCAGGGCTGTGATGCCCCACCCCCTGAGGAGATCCTCTGTGCCCTGGAGCTGCCTGGGACACCGTGTGAATGGACCCCATGCCTCCCCACCCCACAGCTGACAGCTGACTAGACAATGTTTCCCCTTCCCCCTCCTCCAGCAGCAGGGTGTTGAGGGGAGGCTGCCTGAGCCAGAGGTGCTAATCCCCTCGCCCTCCATAAACAGGCAACAGCTGCTTGTTGAGGGTGTTTAGCCCAGAGGAAATGGTGAGGCTCAGAGCCAAGAAGTCTAGGCTTCCAGCTCCCCAAGTTTGCTTGGGAGGGAGGGGGAGGTTTCGTGTCCACAAGGCTCTGGGCAAGCTGCCCGGGAGCGCTGACTTGGTGTAACCATCACCCAGGTTATTTCTGTTCTCCTTGGCTCTCCGCTGCAGGATGTCAAGGAACATCACTCACACTCTAGTCTAAATGAGTGATGCCCCAGCCTGGGCTGTTATACATGGTGGCCTGGCAACCTCCTCCGTGCTCAAGATTCTACAGGAAGCTTCCTTGGATGCCAAGACGGTTTTCATAAATTTAGCTGATTTGTTACCAACTGTCACACTGGGGGGGGGGGGGGGGGGGGGGGGAGCAGCCTAGGATGAGGACCATACAGGGGCCCAGCTAGCAGACTCCTCTGCCCAGCCAGGAGAAGTGACTCCTCTCAGATCATGCAGAGGTCTGAAGCAGTCTCAGAGCCCACCTGCTGCTCTGTAGGTACAAGGTAGCCATAGCAAAGCCCATGCCTCCTCCCTGGACTGCCCAGGTGCATCCGGAGCCTTCCGGCTTGAAGGTACTCACTCTGTAGTGCTGGAGCCACTGTCTTGGAGAACCGGAAGTTGGAGTTGACTCGGGAGCACATGCCGGTGGTGTAGTAGGAGCTTCCACACTCATGAGACCAGAGAGGGCTGCAGGCCTGTGAAGGAGCACAGCACAGAGCCCACCCAGTCATGGGGGCTTCCGACAGGGCCCAGCTCAACCTCCAGAACCCAAGACAAATGTCTTCATGAGTATTGGAATTCCTAGCGTGAGAGGTCTCCGAGTCTCACTGACATCTCTCTTGCTGCAGTGCCCTTGACTTCAGGTGTAATGGGGAACATGGGAACCTGGATCCCTGTCCCATTCTCCATCCTGCAATCTGGGGTGGTGGCTCTTCCTCCATCTACTTGTCCATATACTCCACGGGGTCTGAGGAAGCCTTTCATCTGCAGGAGTGGACCTTCCAAGAGTCGCTAGGCTGGCTCTTGTCTGCAAAGGCCCTCACTGTGCAAATTTCCAGGGCTGGGCCCAGTGACACTTTACCAGGAGAAGAAGAAAAAGAATGCTTCTGCTTTGTGGAATTTGCTGCCGAAACCACTGTGTCAGGCTCTTGGCCAAGGAAGGGCCAAAGATGAGTTTCTCGGGGGGAGAGGGGGCCAAGGCCACCGAGAAGGGGAGCCCAGCTCCTGTGCCATTCCCCAGGTATGTGCACAAAAAGGCTCAATCCTTTTACCTTCCTGGACTGTCCACTGGAACCAAGGGCCCAGTAACCAATGCAGGAAGAGCCACACCCATGCAGGATCTGTCCCTGTAGGTCTGTAGGGATGGGCCATCTGGAGGGTGGAAGGGACATGCATGCAAGGGTGTGCAGACGCATGGGTGAGGGTATGCTTGGCTGGGGCCTCTCCACACTCTGTGCAGTGGGTCTGTGCAGGGGGGAATGCTGGGAACAGCAGTGGGGCTGATGATCTTACCAGGAAGCTGTTGTCCTTGGGGTTGGTGGTAAGGCTCAGGCCGAGGCGCATGTTGTCCTTCCGCTCAGACACATTGGACAGAGTGACCCTGCCTGGAGCAGAGGAGAGATGCTTAGCCTACACCCACTGCTGCGGGTCCTCTGCCCAGAGCCTGGTGTATTGGGTCACTCGGGGTGAGCCCACGACCCTCGCTCACCTGGAGGGCAGGACAGGTCTTCCCTAGATGTATCCTTATTCCTTCCTCACTTTCTGGGAGATGAGTGCACTGAAGCTCATAGAGTCCTAGTGACTACACAAGGCCACACAGCAAGCCCACAGCACAGCCTTCAACTCCTTGTCCAGAGCTCTGCCTTCTCTAGCCAGCTAACTGCACCCCGGACACACCACAGTGCCCGCAGAGGTGGCTTTCTCTCTACAGGGATCCACCCAGCAACACGTACCATCTGAGGTTCAGTTACCCAACACCCCTCTTATACCCACCTACCCACCTGCCATGGGCTGAGGGTCCCTCACAGGGAGCAGCCCCCTGCAGCTGGTGACCTCAGCCAGCTGTGGTGGGGATAGGTGGGGACAGGTGGTTCTGTGGCAGTACAGAAACCACAGGACAAGGACACAATGAAAGTTCTCTAGATCATCCTTTCAGGATGCTGAAGGGATGGAAAAGAGCTTGGAATCCCCAGAAGCAAAGCGTGTGTGCACGTGTATACATACGTGCACATGTGTGCTTGTGCATGTGTGTGGGGGGGTGTGCACACATACTTAGGAGACCAGGAATGGGAGAGGCTGGATCATGTCAGTCCTAAGCTGCTGTAGGGAGACCCGTGTCCCCTGCTGGGGACTTGGAGAGTCTGTACTGCGCTGTGTTGGAGATGCTGTGTGAAGAGTGGCCTGGCTTCCAGAGGACTGGTCAGCAGGGCTGGGGACAGGCCAGGGCCAGAACAACAGAGGGAACCTTGACAGCTGTACCGCAGCACAGACTGCCCCGGGGAGGAGGCGGAGCAGCTGTCCGATCCTTTGTGCCCTCCTGCTTCTCTCGGGTGTTTGTGTTTTTTTGGATAGGGTCTTATAGAGCCCAGTTTGGCCTAGAATTCAATGTGTAGCCAAGGATGGCCCTGCACCTCTGGTCCTTCTGTCTGTCTCACAAAGGCTAGGATTACAAATGCACCACCAGCTGTTAGATGCTGGGGATGGAAGGGCTTTGTGCACACTATTCAAGAACTCTGCAGACAGAGCCAGGTTCCCAGCCGGCTACTCAATGCTCTTTAGAGTGCAGAGCAAATCTCGAGTAGATTCTAGGGGCCATGAAGTCTACCTCTTTCCACCTGAGGTAGAAAGTGCCATAGCTGAGGTGCAGAGACAGATGGAAGCTTCCCCAGGGCACACATTGGAACTGACAGCCGGGAGGGGAAGCCCCCTGCGGCCTGCTTTGGTAGCCCGTGCCTCAGGAAGGGGATAAGGGGAGCACTTAAGCCACCAACCAGACCCCCTTCTGCTGGGTTTTCACTGAAGCTCAGGCCCCAGAAGTGCTCGGGTTTGAATTCTTCACCCAGGTGGTCCCTGGGAGCCTCCAGCATCGTGTGACAGACAACTGGTAGCCCCGGGAACCCAACTCCTTTGGGCTTTCTCTTGGACGGTGGCCTTTCCCTCCATCTGTTTATCTCTAGAACTACAGCCATCTCCTCTTGTGGGCTGACTGCCCTGCTGGGTCCCTCCTCCTTGGATCCTCATGTGAGTTTCTAGGGCAGGGGCACCCTGTTGGAGAAGGAGAAAAAGGCTCGGGAAGGCCAATCTTCTTCTAGGAAAAGCCCTAGAATTGTGGCTTTGTGGCCCATGTAAGATTTTTGAGCAGAACAAGGTCAACCACTGTCTGTCTGCCCTTTGGGACAAGATGGAAGTGTTTAGTGGAGTGGAGTGGAGTGCTGTGTGTGTGTGTGTGTGTGTGTGTGTGTGTGTCTGTCTGTCTGTCTGTCCAGTGTCTCCCCAGCTCTAGCAGAGGAAAAGCCTCCATTTGAGCATGGCAGTCATGCCAAATAACTTGGAATCCTAGTAAGCACACTGCTTACTAGCCAGGTGGTCCTGGGCATGTCCTCTTGTCTCCTCATTCTGTCACTTTCTCATCTGTTGGATGGTCCAGTCTCACTCTGTGTGGTGGGAATTGAGTGAGCAGAAATGCCTAGCAGGGTGTGGCCAGGCCTAGCCCCCGGTGCACGCTGCCAACGACACACAGACACAGACCTAGCTGCCGCGACTCCCGTTTCAAGATCAGAAACAAGAGCACATTTGTTCTGCAGAGACTGAAAGCCCTGAGCACATGGGTGGTGGATGAATTAGGAAGATGTGGGATACTGGAGGCCTGTGTCCTGCACAGTGATTGCAGGGTGGCCATAAATTTGGGTCAGCCCCTGTAGAAGGAAGAACTATGTAACTGAGTGAAAGATGCCTCATCTCTTAGGCCTCGGGTTCCTCCTCTGTTTCTGTCTCCATCTCCCTAATTCCCTGTGTATGTGTGTATATGTGTATGTGAAGGTCAGAGCACAGCCTTGGGTGTCTTCCCTCCGGCACTGCCTATCTTTCTGTTTGAGACAGGTCTTTCACTGGCTTGGAACTCGCCAAATATGCTAGGCTGGCTAGCCAGAACTCCAAGAATATGCCTGTCCCAGCGCCCCATCACTGGGATTGCAGACGGCACTACCGCGCCTGGCTCTTTTTTTACATGTAGGTTTTGAACTCAGGTCCTCATGCTTCCGGGCAGATGCTTTTCTGACCGAGCTGTCTCCTCAGCCCAGTGTGAGCAGAGGGATGCACCTCTGGGGACAGCTAGAGACAGGTGGCTGTAAATGCAGACATTTGTCAGAGTCTGCTCTGTATGTAACATGGGCTGAGAGGAACCACGTGACTATGAACACGGGTGGGTGCCAGACCCTGCTCTGTACCCGAGTGGCAGTCAAGAAGAGGCCAGTGGCTACTTACCCAGGTTGAGCTTGGTGCAGTTGCCCTGGGTTACCGGACACTTGTACACGTCTCCTGTCTTCTGATGGCCATTGGTTTCCAGTGGGGCACCCACAACCAACCTGTGAAGGCAAAGAAGAGGGAACAAGTGGTTGGGGGAGGCACCCCTTCGCTCAGAGTCTGGCCTTGGTGGTGGTAGGGAGGTGGGATAGTGTGGAGGACTTCCCTCATGAGGGAAGCTGGGCTTTCAGTATCAAATTGGGGGGGGGGGAACTGGTGCTAGGTCTGGGGATACAGAGGTGAAGGCCTGCAGCATCCACAGGAGGGCCGGTGCATGAGAGAAGCCAAGGGAGTGACGGTGGTTGCAGCGTGGAGGAGCCGCAGGAGCCTCATTCCATCTCATGAGGAAATCCTTTGGTTTGCTCAGTGTGGGTGAGGGGTGTTGTTCAGGGGTCATTAAGTCTGCTTTGGGTGGTCAAGGGCAGCCAGAGGAAGAAGGGTCAAGGAAAGCCGCCTCCCTGTGCCTGTGCCTGTTGCTGTTATGTGGAGGAAGGCCCTTTGCAGATGGAAATAAGG
>CABHPP010141846.1:24906-47435 GCA_902168425.1 Peromyscus attwateri | reverse complement strand
TTTTTTTTTTTTTTACTTCATCTACTAGGAGGGTTGAGTTTGCACTTTTTACCTGTACTGTTGTTTTGTTGTATGAGGCTGGGTCAGGTGGTGGGTACTGAAGTACAATCAGGACATGGACTAGCTATCATGAGTCTAAATTTTGTGCTAATCAGCTCAAGGTAAAATAAAACAGTTTGGGGACATGAATTCTAAAGGCAAGTATGATGGCATATACTTGTAAACATGGGACTTAGAAGGCAGGAGGATTGCAAATTCAAGGCCAGTCTGGGCCAAATAGTAAGACCTATTTCTAAGTAAGAAAAAGGAGAAGAAAATTGGGCATATTCTTTTCCCAAAGGCCTTCATTTGTACTCTTTGGCTCTAGGAGGATTTGTGACGACACTGAGAAGGCCCCAAAGTCACCAGGGTGATAGTTTTCTGTTATTCTCGCCCCATCCTCTGCCATGCATGAATGCTGATAAATGTTCGATGCTCGACTTGGGGAAAAGCCTGATTCACAGTCTGAGTTTCTAAGGTGTAAGCACTTGCACCATAACTGGTTGCACTCTGGTGACGAGCTAGGAAGAGCTGCCCAGCTCTAGCTTTGTACACCAAGTTCACTGCTCAGATATTACTGTGCTCTGAGTGCCTCTCACAACCCATACACTGGAGTCTCTCTCCCTAGTGCACAGTGCTGGGAAATGGGGAAGCCAGCGAGGGCTGATGCTGTAACTGGAAGCTTGTGGGAGTAGGCTCTGGCCTGCTCTGTCACCCAAGAACATGGAGTCACCTCCCTAGGTGACTCTGTTCCGCCGTGTGAAGATTTCCAGCTCTCCTCCCCCCTCTGCCTTTATCACATGACCACACATCTTGCTGACACTGCTTGCTGAGGCGACCTTGGGATCCACATTCTCCGGAACTGTGGAAAGTTCCTTTTCAGCCCTTTGGATAGTTCCCACTCTCAAGTGTTCTGTTGTAACAGCCAGAAACGGATCAAGAGGACAGATGCAGACACGAGGGGCATGCAGAGGAGCAAAACATGGTGCCACTATCGGAGCTGGAAGCCATGAATATTTATCCCTTTGTCTTTAACATGGTTCCTTACAGTTCAAGCTTATGTGATTGGTTTTAGTAAAACCTTTGTATCCCACCTGAGCCGCCAACAACAACAATAATAAACCTTGAATATTTAACAGCTGGTATTCCAGCGCTTCACCTCTAAGTCATTTACTTGGAAATCAGACAGAAAGGAAACAGAACTTCTAAGATGTGGGAGGAGAAAAACACCAAAGGCCTCATCTGTAGTTACCCAGATCTGCACGTCTCGGGCTTGGTCCATGGCTGTCGACTAAGAGACCTAGCACTGCAATGAAGACTTAGTTAGCACTGCAATGAGCGGGGACAGGGACTCAGCTGATTCTAGTGCTATTAACATTGCTCTCACATGCACCACTTCAGTGACGTGCCAGTCATCCCAAAGAGCTCTCCAGGAAGGCCGTCAGCAACTCTCAGGAAGTTCTTCCTGGTAACTAACCCAAGTCCCTTTTGCTGCAATGGCAGCTCAGTCCCCTTCGATGGAGGGGGAAACAGCTGGTCACCATCCTCTGCATTATAACTCTTCACGTGAGGAAATGAAACACCCCAAAGCAGCTTCCAAACCTGGTCAGCTGTAAAAATAGGCCCTCCTTGAGCAAAAACAAACAATAAATTAAATGGAGTTGGGAGTTAAGAAGGGCTGCACATTTCACTCCAGGGGAACACCTCGGCCAGGTTATACCCTCTCAGTGCTCGCTGATCAAAGGCACATGTTCCCTGGAAACAAATTAAGGGGTGAAACAGACAGGACTATTAATCACACAGTTAGTGGGTGGGGCTGTCTCACAGAACATCCTTAGACAGGTGGCGTGCTGGGCTTTCTCATGTACTATAATTCTAGCATCTTGGCAAAAAAACGCATGTTGTCCTGTGTACTAATGCCTTGCTTGTTACATCCAGGGTGTTTTTGTGAAAAGGAAGGCAATAACCAGGGGAGCTGAGGAAGCATCCTCATTGGTGGTTCAGGCAGGCCGGCCGAAATGAAAACGTCAAGCTCTGTTCAAAGGAATGCCGTCCCTAGTGTCATGCCAGGCTTCTTTTTTCCTACACCTTGTTGGGAGGTGTCTTCTGCAATCTGCATTTGTTCAAGGAATCTAAAGATTTCTCAGATGTTTATGGTGGATACTAGGCATTACCTCCTCTGTGGACGTTTGCTGGCTGGCCTTCCACTTGTTGAAAAGGGTTTCCAAAATATTAGAAGGAGAGAGTGGGCCAAAGCACCCTTGTCCATGCTGTATAATTTAAATGGTGATGTCTGTGCTAAGCTGGTATTCCTACAGCTCTTGCACCACAGCCTTTGTGAGCAGAAGTTGGAAAATGACAGCCAGTGTTCCAGCTCCAACCCAGATGGATATATTGAGTATTCTTCACAGCACCTTTAAAAAATAACCATTGTTTGAGTTAGTGTAGTGATGTCTTAAAATTGGTAAGTTCTAGTTAAACATCATGTGTCTCACTTTTCCAGAGCATCTTGCTCTGTGCATAATCTTCTATAGCAGGGCCAATGTTACTGTTGAGCGAGATACTCCCTCTGGAAGGTGAATCTCCTCATGCGGTCCCCACTGCTTCTGACCTGCTTGGTATGTTTCTGAGTTTCCTTTGCCCTTCTGGGAAGAATATTCCTGTGGTAGTTAAGAAACAAGAGGCAAAGTCATGCCCTGCATCAAGAGTTAATATGCAAAGTACTTGATTTTTGAGGCTAAACTGGTTGTATAAGGCAGGTAACAGGGGTGCTGGAGAAACAGAACTTGCTTGGAGGCTGAGTGATGGCTTACCAATCATGCATTAGAGCCAGAGCTGCCTTGGTGTGCTGACTTTAAAGGTCTGGAGACTCTGAGAAGATAATCCCAAGATCTGTCAACTGCCAACAAGCTTCCTGTGCAGTCCAAGAAGTTGCTCCATTTTTTCTAGAATTCATTTTTGTCTGTGTGTGTGTGTGTGTGTGTGCATGTGAGCACATGAAGGCCTGAATTTGAAGTCAGGCATCTTTCTCTATCGCGCTCCACTTTTTTTTTTTTTTTGAGACAGCAGGCCTCACTGAATTTAGAGCTCAGACATTCAGCTAGACAGGTTGGCCAATGAGTTCCAGGGATCCTGTCTCCATCCTTCATCCTTCCTTCACCCTCCATCCCCCTACCCAACACTGGAGTTACATTCATCCACCGCCACACCCAGATCCTTTATATGGGTGCTGGGGAATCTGAACTTGGGTCCTCATACTTTCACAGAAAGCATTTTAGCCACTGACCTATCCTTCCAACCGCTATAGATCTCTATGTTTGAGGCCAGCCTGGTCTACATAGTGAGTTCCAGGACAGCCAGGGCCACACAGAGAAATTCTGTCTTGAAAAACCAACCATCCAAACAAACAAACAAATATCACAATATGTTAGAGAAAGTTTGGAAAATTAAAAATAAAAGATATCTCTCACTCACCTTAGTTCCATTGCCTCTCTGAAGGGGCATCATTACTTGGGAATCATGCTGAGGAAGTGAGTAGATGTCTACCTGCACTTACATCCATTGTTACACACAAAAGAAGCTGTCCGCAGCCCTTTTCACCTTAGAGTATTGGCATCTTTCATCCCCTTCTACTCTTCCTCCTTTTTGATCAAGGTCTCACTATGTAGCCCTGACTAGCCTGGAACTCATTTTGTAGACCAGTTTGGCCTCAGATTTACAGATAATCTGCCTGCCTCTGCCTCCTGAGAGCTAAAGGAATGTATCACCACATCTAGCCTATTCTTGTTTGAAGGTGATATTGTCATAGCTTTCTTAGGAGAATGATGCACATTCATACTAACTCACTCAAGTAATAAAACATTAAAAATAAAATTTGAAATTACATAGAATCGTCTCACAACCAGAAACAATGGCTACTTGCTTTGGAAGATCTTCATTACGGGCATCTTTCTACATCTATATACAGATGGGAAAAGGGGAGGGAAGGATGGACGACTGGACTAAAGAAGGATAGACTAACAGGAGATCAATAATCAATATATGTGTGTGTGTGTTTGAAAACAAAAGCTTTAGCTGCCATTTGTCTTGACTTCAAAGTTGACGGGGAAAAGGCAAGGAATGATTCAACTTCAGGGAAAAAAAGGCTTCTTCACAAAATCGATCATCCCTAAGCTATTGCCTGAGAGAACAATGTGCAAACATTAGCCACTAGATAGTATCTATTGTCTGTTCTGATGGAAGAATGTGAAATGTGCATTCCTTGTTTTATTGTGTATATTATTTTTTATATTTTAGTTTTATGGCACTTACATTCTGTTCTGTAACAGCGACTTCAATGGCTCCTTGGCTTTTATTGCTATTAAATAACACGAGTGTTTACCATCAGCAACCTTTTATCGCGGCGACCCCGGTTCACGGTTTCCTGTTCAGTCTCTCATTGGCTGATGGGATTAAACGCTGCAATACTTTGTTTGTTTGCTTGCTCAAGAAAGCCTGTGGTGTTCTGTGGCTGGAATGTTGAAGGATGACTGGCTCACATTCTCTTCAGCATCCCATGGATATTGTTTCACAGTCTGGTATGGACTGTTTTCTGTATAGACTTTTAAGAAAATTCTGGTTTCATTGCAATGAGTGGTGACGTTTTCTGTTTAGGAGCCCATGAAGGTTGTTTCTTGACTTCTGTGTTTGAACACCTTCACTAGGATCTGTATTGGTACTGATGTTTTACAGCACTTCTGCCTTGGACGATGTGTGCCCTCAGCTCTGAAGAGTCAAGTGTTAGGGAAACTTGGGGGAAATGAAGGCATGGCAAGGTTAGTAAGGCGTTCAAAGTCACACAGCTGACAGCAGAGTCTGAATTGAAAGCAGGTTGCCTATGTCCAGAGGTCATTCCCCTCTGTAGTCGTTTTTCCTGACAAGAACGGCTGCTCATCTTCCAGACTCTCAGCCAGTCGGTCTGATGGCTGGTTGTGATTTTCTGTAAGGGCGCTTGCACTCAGCATATGCTGGCTGGGTAATGTAGACAGTCCTCATCACTGACACCACTGTCTAGTGAAAGGATGAAGTGAGGGGGTATTCACTGTGATACTATATGGTTTTGGAATAAGAGAAAGGAGATGAGAAAGAATGGGAAGACAAAGGTAAATTTTTAAAAAGCAGACCCAAAACAAATAAAAATCCCCAACCACCCAACAACAAAATAGTGGGAGCTGTGGCTGCTTAGTTGTCTTGCAGCTGTGACTGTCTGTGGATAGAAGAGCCGAACAGGACATGCCTCACCCCTACTGCTTCCCCAGACAGTATTAGCCCTGACTGTAGCTTTCCCTGGTGGTGCCAGGTTTCCTTAGCATCTAGACTCTGAGTATCCAGCCCCAAACTTCATATAGTATGTGAGGACCTGACAAAGCCTTCTAGAAAGTTGGTGTGGGTAGGGTTTGCTCAATGTGCCTGATTAGCCCTGGTGAGGCTCTGTACACAGCTTTCTACAGACTGAGTTACTAACCCAATCTGACATTGTTATATGACACTATTTCTGGTAGTCCGTGAACAAACATCTACTCACCCCAGATAAGGAACCAACAATAGACGGAAGTAAGAATATTAGCAAAGTCCAATCCTTTAATGGTGAGTTTCACTGGGTTTCTTACAGGGATATGGGTTAGGGGTTACTTATATGAGCAGAAATGACCCAATGCCCACCCCAGCATGGGTCATAGATCATGGAAACATGAAACCTGAAGTCCACTGCACAGTCTGCAGGCAGCTCACAGGTTGAAGAGTGTCCTTCCCACCTAGGTCAGTAGGTCCGACTCTCTTCAGGGCAGCTTGGCTGGTTTCTGTTTGTTTCTGCTGGTTTAATTGGTCTGAGCCTTTTCTAGGTAGCTCAGCTTATTGAGAGTCTTCTAGGTGGCTGTCCATGTCTCTTTCTGGTAGCTTGGAGCATCTTAGTGAAACTGGCAGTTTCAGGGACTTCCTGAAGCCTTTTGGTTGTTTACTTCCTGAGCTTAATGAGTTTTCCTGCAGGATGGAATGCTTCACCTCCCTCTAGAACGATGGTTCTCAACCTGTGGGTCTTGGCCCCTTTGAGAGTCAAACAACCCTTTCACAGAGGTCACATATTATATATCCAGCATATCAGATATTTGCATTACAATTCATAACAGTAGCAAAACTACAGTTACGAAGTAGGAATGAAAATAATTTTATGGTTGGGGGGTCACCACAAAATGAGGAACTGTATGAAGGTATCACAGCATTAGGAAGGTTGAGACCCACTGCTCTAGAACATGGGGAATCTTAAGAGCTTCCTTCCAAGATGGAGGTTTATCTCAGGAAACTGCCACAGGACAGACATCCTGACACCTCTGCCTTCAGAATGCTCCTTGATTTGATATTTTCTCTATAAAACGCCATTTATTGCCTTGAAAACTGGTCAACCTTTTATCTACTAAGAGAACATGGTGGATTCTCCAAGGTGGAAGAGGCATGTGGGGAACAGTAAGTGTGCCCCTCCTTTGTCAACAGAGGTAGCAGGCACTTAATTTAGATTGCTGAAATATGAAGTTAGAATACCAGGGATGTGGAGGTCCAGAACATAGATACCTGGAGAAGTATGAGCATGGGGAAAGCAATACCAGCAGGATGCTGGGGTTGTGGATGCTCTGGCAAGGTCCCCTTTCCTGGACACATTCTCTCGCCACCCCCAGCTTCTGCCACTGCTAATGCCTACCTCTTGTCCCACCTTCTCCAGAGTTGCTGTGACTTGTCAGGAGTCACTTAAGCTAGCAGTTTCTGCCCCTACTTAGGGCAGTGCATAGATAATGACACTCTGAGTCAGGAGCATAAAAAAGCGGTTTCTTTACATAAAGGTCTCACTGTTGCTGTGGGACAATGCATGATCCCGTGTGCCTCACGGGCCGGGCTGAAGCTGGATCACAGGAGACCACATGCTTACTCATCTCTAATCCCTGCCCCTCCTGCTCCTTTCTCCCCACCCCAACACTCCTTCAGTAAACCACATGTATCTGCATTTCAAGCTTAGACTCTTCTAAAGAGGCCACTCTGAGACAAGCAGGATGCATCCTACCCAGGGAAGGAAGAAACTAATTCACTGGCCACTTAGCCTGAAGGAGATTTTGCTCCCAGAATAACCCAGGCTCTCCTCATCTCTCATTTCCTTTGCTAATGTTTCAGCCAGAAAAAAAAGGGGGGGGGTATACAGTGTGTGTCCCCCCATGGTCCTTCTAGCACTGTGTTTGGCTTCTATGAAGGGTCTCCACTTCTGTCTGGTGATACATTGAGCATTCCCAGAGGCTTCCAAGACAATAGGATTTAGGTGGTGCCTCCAGTTGGAGCATCCCAGAGGCAAACCGGTGTTAAAACATGTAGCTCATTAGCCATTCTGCCCTATTCCAGTGTATAGCAAAATGATTCATTCATCTTCTGCATTGTTGATCAGTACTGTGGATGGAAACTGTTCAGCAAGGTGACAGAAGACATGGGCGTTGAAATACAAACAGATAATGAACGTTTTATTTAGAAGTACAACACAAAAGGCCGTGTTTGAGAAATGAAGAATGGAGCTTCTCCAAGACCACTGTGCCACCTCCAAGCTTGAGACTCAATTTCTACTAGCAATCAATTAGACTCCATTACCTTGTATCTTTTTACTCTTTCCCTGGGGTCACTTCATTGGGATTAATCACCTTTTATTCATGTCTCCCAAGTTCACTCATCATTCAGGCATGCTTTTTCAAGACCTCCATGCTACATCCGTGATAAATCAGCTCCGTGAAGTAAGGCAGGGAGCACAATTAGTTGTCAAAAACTAGTGACAAAGTGAGTCAAATGATCCAACACATATCAATTAGTGCCACTCAAGGAGACCCATAACTGCCCTTTAAAAGGTTGCTTCTTTTACAGTCACCTCTTTGGCTCAAGGGAGAAGCTTCCCAGAGTAATCTGATTGACATTCTTAATTCATTACCACTGTTATCAGCTCAATTAATGTTTTAAACGCAGACGCTCTAATTCTGACATTGTAAATGAAGCTCACTGTTGAGGCAAGAGATTGCAATAATACCTCTTTGTTTTTAGTTAGTAAAGAATAAACATCTGTACAATGTAAGATTTCTGGAGCAAGAGCTACAGCCTTCTACCTGATTTATAATCAAATAGCTATGTTCTCTTAGCAGAAAGGAGGTTGGGTTGCCATGGCAAAGAGTTCCTGATACTCAGCCACTGAAAGCCAACAGTGAGTATTTCTTGCTTGAGCTGCAGATCTACAAGTCATTTGGGGACCCATGCTTACAGAAACAATCTGCACAGATTGAAATGGCAGAGAAGGAAAGAGCAACCTGGAAACTAGTTACTTAGCACAGAAGTGCCTTTTACTTTTACTTACAATTCACTAGGCAGAATTTGTCTCAAAGGAAACTGAGCATATTAAGTCAGGAGATTTAGTGATCTTTACCAAATCTGGGTTCTAATATTCAGGCCCACCCTAATCTCTCCATTTAGGAAATGTCCTATTACTGCACTGTATTCCATTAAACTATTATGTGCCCTACATTTGCTAGGGGAAGAAAGAAAGAACGAAAGAATGAAAGGAAGGAAGGAAGGAAGGAAGGAAGGAAGGAAGGAAGGAAGGAAGGAAGGAAGGAAGGAACAAAGAAACAAAGAATAGTTTATTGTCTTCAAGCTTCAAACTACCTGGAAAATAAGTCAAGAATTAATTATACATATTTCTACATAACGTATAGACTATATGATATATTCTACATAATATATTATATATGATAATTACATAATATATAATATATATAATACCAAGAAGGACAAAATTAGACGGAAGAGCATGTGATGCTCAAAGAAACATCTTACATTGCTCCTTTTTCTCTGCACGTATTTGGAAAGCAAATGACCCTTTGCCCTAGCACCTTCCAACAGAGAGAGCAAGCAAGCCATGTTTGCAATTTCGTATGCTTTTATAGTCCTTACAGCAATGAGGCAGGTAAAAACCAGCTTTGGCTCTTCTTTGGGGGACTTTAAAAGCTGGGTCCTTAGGTAGCTAAGGCTAGCCCAAACTTTTCATTCTCTTGTCACTGCCTCCTGAATGTGAAATCAAGTTAAATGATGTCTTTTGTATAACTTAACTTATCCAAACTATTATTATTTCAACACACAATCAACGTAAACTCACAATAATTAACATGTTTTTCCTTTTACTGCCTTCAAAATCCAATGTGTATTTGACACCAACAGCATATCTCAGTGGTGACTGACACACTACACATCCACAATGCCAATAGCTACTAAGTTACCCAGAGAAGTTCAACACAGTTAGCAGAAGTTAGCAGAAAAGCTAAATGAATAAGCTTATTGCTTAACCTGCTTAGCCAAAACAACGGACATTCCAATTGCTGGCGCATGCTACAGATTTCCCTGGGTTTTTGAAATGGTGCATGATAGACCTTTGGGTCTCTCTGTATGTAGCTTGCTTCACTCCAAACCGGTCCTTTCCATGAACTTGGTTCATGGTTAGCATTGCAGAGAGTATACTGAGAAGGAAACACAAATACAGCTAAGGTTGGGGGGAATTCAAGCAGCAAACCAAAAGCATGTTCTGCCAGGGCTGCAGGTAGGGGAAGGAAAGAGGGGTAAGTGCTTTGAGGGTGTGCTTGATGAAAGGCTGCTTGTTGGGACATGTGGGACCAGAGCCCTTTTCTTAAAAGGTTAAACAAAAAGCAGGCCACTGTATTTCAGCAGGCTAATTACGGAGAGTGACTCTGACCTTTTCCGATTCTGCAGATTTATGATAGAACATTTTCCTTTCACATGGTACAGGGCTCTTTGAATCCAGGTTGAGTGTAATCAGGTGCACTTCAAGGGAAACCCTTCTTTTGCATAAAGACCTGTCTGTGTCCCAAGCACATCCTGAGAGAGTCACAGGGTGGAAGCCTGAACGTCTGACTCTTGTCTTCCTTTCACAAGTGCCTCACCCTTCTGAGAACTTGGCTTATCAAGAGATACCTCACCCTTGTGAGAACCACATGTACCTATGCAGTTCGAGAAAGACAAAAGTAAACCATCCTCACAGAGGAAACAAATCTTCTGATGGCCAAACTATACAGCCTGAGCGCTGACAATTCTGCCAGAGACCAGTTGAGGTAAAGCTAACAATATCAAGCCGAGCGGTCGTGGCGCACGCCTTTAATCCCAGCACTCGGGAGGCAGAGGCAGGCGGATCCCTGTGAGTTTGAGGCCAGCCTGGTCTCCAAAGCGAGTTCCAGGAAAGGCGCAAAGCTACATAGAGAAACCCTGTCTCGAAAAACCAAAAAAAAAAAAAAAAAAAAAAAAAAGTAAAAAAAAAAAAAAAAAAAAAAAACTAACAAAATCTATGGAAGTAGCTCACAGAAAAACTTGAGGTGTCGTTGTAGAACCCACAGAGCTCCTTGGAGAGCTGAAGTCTCTTCTGGGGTTTTCTGTGGGACCCAGCATGCCAGTTTCACACTAGATGTCTTATCTATTTATAACAGTCGTTTAAATCACGTCAGCTTTGATTAATTCTGACCAGTTTGTCCTTCCAGGCCAGGTGTACAAACTCAATGCCCTCGGCTGTTGGTTGGCTCAGTTTGTTAGTGCTAATCAAGGACCAAGTATCTTTATAAGCCCCAGGTGGGTTTACTAACTGCCCACAGTCACCTTGCAAGGCTTGCCAAACCCAATAAAGGAACGACTCGGGGTGGGGGCAGATGGTCAGTGGACCCAACTTCCAGATGTTGACCTAAGCAAAGAAATGCAACCTAAAAGGTAGGTGGTGTTTTTGTATGGTGTGTGTGTGTGTGTGTGTGTGTGTGTGTGTGTGTGTGTGTGTTTAAAATGAAAAGTTGTCAATACAACTTTCTCTCAAAAGTACCCATTTTGATTCAGCTAGATCTTTCTTTGCCCTCTTATGCTCAAAGGCAGCCTAACCTTTTATTGTCACATTTTGAAATTCGCACTAAGATTAATTAGTTGGCACCAATAATCCTGCTTAACCATGATAATAAAGATGAATGGTGTTTATTTGGAAGATCACTGCAAGATTCCCAATGGTTAGGTTAATGGAGATGTCAGTGGTGTGTGAATCTTTAGATCCCTGAAACTCTGGGAAGTCTAGAGCATTAAATAAAGATGCCCCCCTTTTTGTTAATTATGTATTGGTCAATGGCACTCAAACTTAATGGTAGTAAAGAAGGAAAAACTTCCTTTTCCTATTTTGTCATTTAATAAATTCAAAGGTCTGGACAGGTAGTGGAAGCCAAGCTACCGTGCTCCTGGTTCCAGGTTTGTTTGAAAAAAAAAAAAAATCAATCACGAAGAAGCTCGCAATCCAAGCAAGAACTGAACAGTGATCCCTCAATTCCCTTGGGGAAAAGGAAAGCCCACGTCTATTCATAATAATGACAGCTGACAGCCAGGCCTTTAAAACATGCGTTCCCTTCTGTTGTCAGGTTGGGGATAGAGTTGGAGGCCCACAAAACCCTGATAACATTGGGGTATTGTTCCCATGGGTCCTAACCTCAGCCAGCCTGCATCAGTATCTTCCCTCTGAAGAAGTTGCTTTCCTTTCATCAAACACATTCCAGAAGTCAGCGCTAAAAGCTGTCGGGGGAGAGCAGATTGCTCCATTAGCGCTCACCAGTTCCTTGGCTGAACCCTCGATTCACATTCCAGTTTTAAAGATCTGGTGAATTATCCAGCAGGAAACAAGCTCTGAAAGGCCCTGTGTCTTTAGGAGTCTGCCGAGACTCCTTTTGCAGCCTGTGCATCCCAGATAGAGTGAGAGGCCCGTTTCCATAAGAACAATTCTGTAGATTTCTCAAAGATGGAGTGCCTGGATTAGGAGGAAGATAGGTTTTTCTAAAGTGTACATTGTGACCAAGTAATGACGGATCCTGAGTTTTGGACATCTGTGCTAATTTGTCCGTGAGACACACTGAATAGCCAAAAGTTGGGAACAGAAATTTTGATGGTTACATTGTCACCTATTTGCTTACAAGCTTCAAAAATCCCCCAAAATACATTATGCGTTCCTGGCGAGTGATAATGAACACACTAGAAACTTCAGAATATGAGATTAGGTAGCACTTCCACCTAGTGTTTTCAGGTTTGAATGTAGAGGACATTGCAGTCCCCTTTGAGAGGACACTGAACACAGCCTTTCAAGGAACCATTTCATGTAACAAGAGTGAATGAAGATCAAGGGTGAGGGTCAGATTGGAGGCACAAATAAATTCTGCATCAATAGATCTGAGCTTGGGGCAGATTGTAGCTCATCACCCCAGTCCAGGATTTATTTATTCATTTATCCATTTATTTATTTATTTATTTATTTATTTATTTATTTATTTATTTAATACATGAAGAGCCAGGGGTGAATTTTTAATTCAGTTTTAGTTTTCTCCAAGGAGATTAATCTTTACTTGATCTCTTTAAACTAACTGATAAGGTTTCATGTTGGATAAACCTAGCTCCAGCTCACTGACATGCCAGATACGGTTTTTTGGACGTGTCATATATGACGTTCCATGCACGTTATTTTTGCCTCTGTAAGGTTCGAATTATGAAAACACACTGCATGCTAACACTGGGAAGGCTGAAGAGGCTAACAGGCAGATCCAGACTGTGCTGCTTGTCGGTAGACCCGCAAATGCACCTGTCCTTTCAATTGTTGTGAAAAGCAGACCGTCTTCGTCTCCCAAGGAGCTCAAAGTTGAACACAGTAGAGAAAGCATTGGAAAGGTTGGAGGATTTCCTTTCATGGCTAATTTGACAGCTTGGGGAATATTTTAGGAGGCAAAGACCATAATTTAAAGTGTCTTGACATCAATAAATATTTCCTTAGCATTTAGCTGTAAGAGCTCTGAATCCTCTGTGTGTTCAGAAATTTCTAATTTAAAAATAATGTGGTGCTTTGGGAGTCTGTGGATGGACAGGAACGTCAGAGGGACCAGGCACAGACAGTTTTCCACCCCGAAAGGGATGTACACTAATATCTCTCTCTCTCTCTCTCTCTCTCTCTCTCTCTCTCTCTCTCTCTCTCTCTCTCTGTGTGTGTGTGTGTGTGTGTGTGTGTGTGTGTGTGTGTGTGTAGAGGAGGAAGGAAGAATGGTCGATCTCTGCCACCCCTTCAGTTCCATGTCTCTTTGGCTATAGTTGGAAGAAGCCAAAAAAGAATATTGGTTCTGGCCATGACTGGGATTGGCACTGCCACAGACAACCATTTAACCGTCCAGATGACAGCTTCGGTGCTTCCACAGCTGCAGCGCACACCACCCTGGACCAATTGTTTCCACCTTAGAATGATAGATTTAGACCAAGAGTTTATCACTGAGTAATTACTGTTTGAGACACTAACAAATTCCCTCCAAGTTTAAGGTAAGTCCTAGATTGAGTGGACGCATTTTGCACTGTTCTGATTCTGGCTCACACATCAGTCTCTAAGGAGGACTGCTCTGCTTCACCCACATTTGTGCTCCTGTGCCTATTCCAGACTTAGTGCATTAAATGCAAACTGTAGCTTGTTGTCTAAGGAAAAAATAAACACACTGCTGGGACACTTTGCAAGCAAACATTTAAAAATGACAACAGCCTTTCTTTCCTTTCCTGGAACCACTCTCCCTACCTCTGTCACAGTCTATCCTCTACCCTTCAGCCAGAATGTTTTCAAGGGTGATGGTGACCGGGTCTGTCTCTCACTTGAAATCTGTCACTGGCACCCTCCTGTCCCTGAAATAAAGTCTGAACGGCACATGGAGTTCTTTGTGAGCTGGCTGCTGTTTATCTCTCTAGCTTTGTCTCCCACTCTACTCTAACTCCCTTCTTTCCCGGCTCTAGATTCTTCACTGACAAGCTTTGATGCTCCTGAGATCGCCCTTAAGCACAGATGGCCTCTGCTTAACTGTCCATCTTTGCCTGACACCTCCCTCAATACCAATGCATCTAGTACTTAATTCTGACATATCAATAAGGTGGCTATGTAGAAATCACTTCCTATTTCACTCCTGTGCATTCCCAAATATGTCCAGCACTACCTGCTTGCCTGCTAATATTCCTCTTTCCAAACTGTTAAGAACTGTGTCCTGTGGCTGGAGAGATGCTCAGTGGTTATGAGACAATATACTTTTCTTGCAGAGGACCAGAGCTCAGTTCCCAGCACGTATGTCAGGTGGCTCACAACTGCCTATACCTCCAGCTCCAGGGAAAAGACAAGCCTCTTCTGACTCTGTGAGAACACACACACACACACACACACACACACACACACACAGAGAGAGAGAGAGAGAGAGAGAGAGAGAGAGAGAGAGAGAGAGAGAGAACTCAAAAGAAGAAATAAAATCTTTTTAAGAGCCGTGTCCCCGCTACAAACATTTTGGTGAGTGAGTGAATTAATGAATGATGAATGACGGAAAGGTGGCTAGATGGATAGATGGATAGATGGATGACCTACTGCACACTGGAGCAGTGGCTCTCCTTGTGTGGCCCACTGATAGCAGTTGCCATTTTCACCTGGAGCTTAGGTAGAGGTTCAATTTCTCTGGCCTCCTTGCTGCCTTCCTAAACTAGGAACACAGGAAGAGCTGCAAAAGATCTAGGGCGGTGACAGATCACTCACCTACCAAGCCCAAGGCCCTCCAAGCCCAAGAAAGACCCTGGGTTGAGTTCCCAGTACCGCAAAGATAAAGTAAAAGGGCTGGGTGTGTTTACCTGTAACCCCAGCACTCAGGAGGCTTAGGCAGAAAGATCAACCCCAAGTTCAAACATGTATGCACAGACAGACTCTGTCTCAAAAAATGAATAAATAAAATGAAATAAATGTTGGGAATGGGGCCCAGTAATCTTTATTTTCATAAACCCTTTCCGCTGCTTCTGAGACGTGCTAACATTGGAGACCTCTGTCTTAATGTCGTGGCATTCATCTTTGTGCACTAAGCCATGTATGCTACTCTTCCAAGTGGCCAAACTATCCCCAACCTTGTCAAAGTTGGGGTTTTTATTTTTTCTTTGTTTTTGTTGTTGTTATTGTTTGTTTGTTTTCATATTTTTGTTACTTTAAAAAATTGTGTGTGTGTGTGTGTGTGTGTGTGTGTGTGTGTGTGTAACCAGCACAAAGCTAGAGTTACTGGCAATTGAGACATGGGTTCTGGGAAGTGAATTCAGGTCCTCTGCAAGATCAGTTCATGCTCTAACCTCTGAACCAGCTCTCCAGCACCCCATTAAGGATTTTTTTGTTCCTTTAGGAGAGTGTAGATTCCAGAGTGCTATGGAGCTCACCCAGTGATTCTAATATGCAGCCAGAGTTGAGAAATGTTTTCCTAGACATCCCACGTCCTCCCCTACCCCACAACATTACTGAAATTAGCCATAAGACGGGCACTGGCTCAGCCCCACTGTGGCAGCGCCTCTGCTGGAGCCAGTCTGGCAGGCACATTGTCACTGCTCACAGCATGCTCTGTGGAGCAGCAGAGCTTGCATCTTTCCAGCTGGTCCCAGCTCTCCCCAGACTTGCTGTATCAGAAACTGTGTCTGAACAGATCCCCAGGCAGCTCAGGTACACTCTGGAGTCAGAGACCAGCTCCAGAATAAAAAGAGCGCTGAGCACGTGTCTTCAGAGAACAGAAGGGAAATCCTTTTTTCCATGTCTTTAGGTTTTCAGCAGTATATAACAAAAGACATTTGGACATTAACCTTCAAAAAAAAAAAAAAAAAAAACCTTTCTGAGTGGGACCAGAATTGTAGATGTGAAGGTCATATGGCTTTGTGAGTTTCTGGCAAGGAATGGACTCCATGAGTCTGGGCTTCTGCTGCCTTTTGGGTAGAAATGTCACTTCTACATAAGGGTGTTTGAGAGCCCAAACCATCCTGTATGATCCACACATATGTAACTCAGAATAATGCATCATGGGAATCAGTAGACAAATTGTATTGCTTGAACTCTTGTTATATCCATACTACTGTGCTAAATTAACATATATTAACTTGTTTAACCTTCCAAACAACCCCAAAAGGTGCTGTTATTATCACTGTTATAGAATAGAAAGAGGAAAAAAGCGTGGAAGAGACATGTAAAATCCAGGAGCAAAGTCTAAACTCCTCTGTCCCAGAGCTTGCAGATTAACTGAAACACCAAGACCAACAACCACTCCAAAAGAGAAGATATAAAGGCCCCCAAACAGCTGCTTTTTAAACATTAGGTTAAAAGTCCTCAAGTGTTCCTCCAACAATTAGAAGAGCCAGAATTAAACAGAACGGTTGCTGTGCCAACCCACAGAAGTCAAATATAACCAGCCAGTAAATTAGAGTAAACATTTAGGAATCCCTTGCATGTGGCACACGACTCCACCCACCCTTCTTGGCACAAGCCGAGACGTTGATTATATGAATCCCGCTGGCATTTCATGTCCTCATGCGAGTCAGTCAGAGTATCCTCCTCACTGCTCAATGTGAACATGACCAGACTCATTTGAGTAACTTGGCACATTATGCTGATGACTCAATAGTGCAGACCAGGGCAACAACTCCAGCCTATGCTCTCTCCACCCTCACCTGCGTCTTTTGTTCAGTCACCTGGTAGAGATGCAGGGAGAAAAGATATTTGGCATCCGGACAGAGATAACAGGGCTAAAGGTCATTTTCTCAGGCCTGGGATTTCCCAAAGCTCCAAGTAACCCATTGGCCTGCTACGTTTAATTGCAACTAATTCATAAACTTTGGGAAATACATCTGATCTAAACAGTTTTTGCCATGTGTTCTAAGGTGGGGTGTCGGGGAGAGGGCACCCCTTATATCTGGAGGAGAATTTATGCCTCCGTTTGCCAGACAGTCAGTTCAACTCATCTCTCCAAACATCCCATCTTTGTGATTGTTCCCCCCTCAACCCCATTAATACAATGAGGTTAACATGTTAACCCAATTTGTAGCAGGGGAGTGTCCGATGAACACTCCCTGAGCACTGGTCACGAGTGGAAGCCATAAACACGCATATGGTTTTGCTTTTCACTGGATCAGAAACACTCTTGTTGCCAGGCAGCTTCTGACTAAAGAACAACAGGGCTGCGGTCAGAGTCTCCTGATGTACACAGATGGGGCGACGCAGGCATTCCCGTCAGAGTCTGCAACCCTGGGGAGAGATTCATAATTAAGAACTTAATATCATAGGTGTCTCTAATTCACCTCACAACTTTCTTAGGAATCATGCAAAGGGCTGGTCATGAACTCATAGTCATTATTGCCAAAGGAAACTTAAAGGATGGTCTGGTCCTAGTCCTTTCTTTGAAAGGCAAAGAAATTGGGTTATAAAGACCTTGGCAATTTGCCAATATTATGCAACACATGGCAGAGCCAAGAGAAACTTGGGGTTTGATGCCCTTGCTAAGTGCAAGTTCCTCTGCTGGGTTAGACTGTGGGTACAAGTACTGAGACCCACAGAGGTGCCCCTTAAAGATACAGCTTTCCTTGACATTTTCTCATAGGTGTTTAGTTGAAATCTTAGTTTGCTTTCTATTTTTATGATAAAACAAACAAACACCATGACCAAAAGCCACCTGGGAACAAAACCTTTTTATTTCAACTTATATATGATATGGGTCCTGATCACAATCTATCGTTGAGAAAAGTCAGGGCAGGAACTTGAAGGTGGAAACTGAAGCAGAAAGCACAGAGGAATATGGCTTACTGGTTTGATCCTCAAGGCTTGCTCATCCTGCTTTCTTATACCACACAGAGCCACCTGCCCAAGGCTGGCACCACTCTTACTGGGGTCGACCCTCCCATATCGATGGTTAACCAGGAAAATGCACCACAGTCTTGCCTATAAGCAATCTGGTGGAGGCATTTTCTCAATCAAGTTTCCTCTTCCTAGATAACTCTAGCTTGTGTCAAGTTGATAAAAGTACCAGCCAGCATAGGGCCCAAGGATACGTATCTCAAGTTGCTTCCTGGGTGTCTTGATGCAAACAAGCCTGTACAAAGCACATGTCAGATTCAGATTTTTTCCACAGTATAGGAACAAAAGTCATGAGACAGTCTTAAGGCAGAGAAGGGAGATTTTATGATGTTAGGTCTTTGTGATTGACTCTCCAAGAAAAGTTTCTTAAATGTTGACTTTCCTGAAAGCAATTTTCTTTTTTCATCAGAATGTCTGTTTGAATAAAACAAGGCCACTTTTTGCTCAGTCAGCTCAGAGAAGTTTAAGAGACATTGGACCTAAACCCATACTCAGCCAGAAATACGTTTACGTGTGAATTGAACTGGTGTGTATTTTTTATCCCTTGAGTTACTGCACAAGGTTATCTTTGATACTGTGATACAAACACGAGCCTGATACTGGAAGGCATCGCTCACAGCTCTGGTTAATGACTATTCACAAACCACAAGGACGTTTCTCATACCTGCCTACCTCCACTTTTCTCCTCTGTCAGCATCGTTAGGACTGTGGGATGTTCGTAATGACCTTGGTTATTCATTGAGATGCCATAGCACTGCCTTTTATCTGGCTCTGCAGTCCACAAGTACGAGTAGACTAAGTAAAGGAGGCCACCATCATTATTATTAGAAAGATGACACTTTCAAACACCTTCCCAAGTGCGAACCCAGCCCTCTTGTTTTGCTTTGTTTAACAAATCTAAGGTGTTTGCTCGTTTATTTATTGGTTAGTTTTAAATTACTTAAGCAGAAGTGGATTCTTCATGATGGAGACACAGTGTTTGAAAACCCAAGCATCTCACAATCAGTGCACTGGGGTTCTTATACCATCTTGAGAGAAACTGTGAGGTATATAAAGTTTATTTGGGGGGCTCGAGACCCTTATTTTTGTCCAGAGACTCTCTCTGCTCCATCTCCTGGGCCTCAAAGAGCTTTCTCAAGGAATAGCCGGGTACTCATTAAAACTGAGTTGTTAGGGGCTGACAACAGCTTCGCAGCATTTAGAACGGCTTGAGCCGCGGAGTCATAAGAATGACAGGGTTAAGCAGAGGTGAGTGGAAGAGTGGGGAGCAGATGTTAGCCAAAACTTAGGAGGTGTGAAAAAGCCTACGACATATGATCAAGATATGTTTACGAAATTCTCAAAGAATAAGTAAAATATTATATACAGTGTACACATATATAATTCATTTATATGTGTATGTGTATGTATGTGTGTTTAAAGAATAGGAACAGAAGTATTCTGTATGGATGGACACTATAGCTCCCAGTGCCAGGATGGATACTTCCCCTTGAGTTCTTAATCAGAGAGGCACCAGAGGCATTTGAACAATTCAGGGTATTGTCATTGTGTATCTCTTTCAATGAAAAATATATTAGGACTTTTGGAAGAGCAAAACACACTGGAAGATATATTGGTATGGATTATAATTATTAAAGACTCTGCGTGTGTGTCTCTATCCCTGTCTCTGTCTCTCCTTGTGTCTCTTTCTCCCTTTTTCTCACTCTTGTGAGAATTTTATCCCAGGTGTGTGGTTGGGAGGGAACTAGGTAACATCTACCCCAATACATTGTCCACAAAGTCCCCAGTGACAACCCAAAGTTAGATTTCACCAAAGTTCATCTTGGAGAATCAATGAATTTATTAGCTTTACTTGCTAGCCCAGCCCTGAGCCCACACACAATTAAGGCATAATTGTATACAACTGGCTGGGAGGAGTAGCTGGATAGTCATGTGAGGATACAAGTGACCCTCTCCAAACCCCCCCCCCCCTTTTGTGTAAGGAATTGCAGTAACCCAAAAGCCCAATTTTGACCTCTCTCTCTCTTTTTTTTTTTTTTTTTTTTTTGCAAGTGGGCATAGTTGATCTAATGAAAATGGTGTCAGTTTGGTTCAGGGTCATATACAACACACACACACACACACACACACACACACACACACACAAACATGCTATTTGGTTGGCAGTATCTTGCTACCTTTGCATATCTCATCATTAATCCCCTAAGAAGATGATACCATCTTATTCCCCTATATAAACATACTGTGTAAGAAAACCAGGAGGTTTAACATTAACACAGCATGGTTCTGTAAACTCACTGTTCATAATCAAATTTTGCCAGTTATCAAAATGTCTTGTACAGATCCTTCATTCTTTCATTTTTTTTCTAGCTCGTAATACCTATTCACACTCAACACACTTTATTGTCATTTCTTTTCATATCCCTTTAATTTGAAATATGTTTCTGTTTTGCCTTTGTCTTTCATAACACTGACTTTTTTTTTTAAAGAGTTAAGGTTAAATTAAACAGAATGTCCCTTAGCTGGGGTTGGGGGTGAATATTATCTCAAATATGTATATGCCTAATAGAGCCTCAATGCCTTCATGTATATCATATGCAAATTGTAAATCCAGGAACACATTATTAGCAGAGTACATGGCTCACATGGACAGAAATACATTAGTAAAATACTATGTAAAGAGAAGGGAGAATAAAGAATTTGCCATTTTAGAAACAACACAGTCAGACAATCTATTCTTTACATTCCTTAAAGAGAATGTGACACCGATATTCATGTAAATAATCAAGAAGTAGCTAGTTTTCACTCCAAGGTCAAAATATTAGTAGCTGGGTTTTGTAACCTGGTGGAGAGATCTGCAAAGCCATGGAACACTGACGACAGCCTGCATTAGCACCATAAGAACTGAAGACAGGAGCCAAGAAGCCAGGGTCCCAGTCACTGTCTGAAATGATCTATGGCGAGGTGCCAAACTCTCTGGAGTACAGTTTTGTTATCTACAAAATTATGGGTTTGTACTACATGCTCCTTGGTGTCTCTTCCAGCTCAGTGACTCTATGAAAGGCTCAGATCTACAGCATTTGGAATCTGATCTAATGCCAGCCTGGGCAGCAGTTCAGAGAGGGGGCTAACGTGTACATTGCAATCTTGGGAGGTTCCATGGAAGAGCCCAAGCAGGAGAGTGATTTGTGAAGAACAGGAAGAAATTTGGCAAGTGGAAGGAGAAAGGAGGTTTATTAAAATGGAGAGCGGTATGCATGGACCAGAGGGCCCCCAAACCCAACAGCTGCCCTGTAACAATTATTCAGATAGTCAGCCTCTTTTGCTATCTAGCTATCCTGGAAATGCACTGATGCCCTTGATGGTGATGGATATGCCCGCGGAAGAATCATCGAATTCAACTTAACTGTCAGTTTGCCCATAGAAAGTATTTTTACACCATTTTGCATTCATGTGTACGGGGAAGCAATATATTCATGCCATTTCATTAGCTATGTTTCTTTTTAAAAGCATCTTATTTATTAGAGCAGTTCATATGTGTGTATACAGATAGGCACATGCTGGGGCCCACATGTGGGGGTCAGAAGACAGCTCAAATGTCAGTTCCCTTCCACCATGCCAGTTCCAGGATCAAATTCAGGTCACCAGGCTTGGCAGCAAGCCCCTTTACCTGCTGAGTCATCTTGAGAGTCCTTCTTAGTTACTTTTGACAGATGAGGGCTGGAGCACAGCGCAGACAACCCCTGGCCCCTGTGCTGCCTGCCACTGAGGCTGACAGTTGCCTTTCTTTACAGTAGAGGTGGTGTCCTCGGCAAACTGATCCTAAGCCCATGAGGTTCAACTGATCTTCATGACCTCCTGAGAAACTATCATGCCTCCAACTTCACACATGGTAAAACTGAACCCCCAAAGAGTTTATTAAATTACCTAGACCTGGCATTTGTTTCTAAAACGTATGCTTGTGGCATCTGCGTTCTCCACATTGATTTATATGAGCATTTTTTGTTGATCCTTCAAGCAATACTTTCCTTTGCAAAGACCACGGATGGGCTTGAAATCTGGGGTATCATCTCAGGAACCCTACCACAGCGGATCTGTACATGGTCAAGTGCACTACCAGTACTCTGAGGGCCATTTATATGACAAAAGATAATTACTATCAACCATTTATATGACAAAAGATAATTACTATCAACTATTTGCTTGTAACTTAGAGTGCTTTCACACATCTTTGGGATTTTGTATGATGTCAGTACCTGAAAAGTTTTAATATTTGGGAAATAAGAAATCAATGTTGGTTTACACACATAGATCATGAACCAAGTTTACATACAAATGATAGAAAATATAAAGGGTAAAATTACTCTAGGGGGTGGGGACAAATTGCACATGCTTCCAGGGGTCATTTCTGAGATGGGTGTTGTTTAGTGGTGGCGGTGATTATGGACATGTGTGTGAGAGAAAGACGTGTATGTACGCTGTCATTTTGAAGGAGTTAGGACTTTAAAAATGTTTCACATCCTTTGTATTTTTAAAACATCTGTAGACTGGTAGGAGAAGATTGTGAATCTGCATATATATTAAAATAGAATTGTCAGCTATTGGTGGTAGTTATCAAATTTCTTCTTACCTAGTAACATATTCTTTTATACTTCCTTCCTCCTACCCTTCTTCTCTCCCTTAACTCCCTTCTTTCCTTCCTTCCTTCCTTCCTTCCTTC
>CABHPP010141846.1:4646-24806 GCA_902168425.1 Peromyscus attwateri | reverse complement strand
CCCTCCTTCCTTCCTTCCTTCCTTCCTTCCTTCCTTCCTTCCTTCTTTCCTTCCCGTGCTGGCTAGATTTATGCCAATTTGATACAAGCTAGAGTTATCTGAAAGGAGGGAACCTCAATTGAGAAAATGCCTTCATAAGATCCAACAGTAGGGCATTTACTTAATTAGTGATTGACGGGAGGGCCCAGCCCAGTGGTTCTATAAGAAAGCAGGCTGAGCAAGCCATGATGAGCAAGACAGTAAGTAGCACCCCTCCACAGCCTCTGCATCAGCTCCTGCCCTGATTGAGTTCCTGTCCTGACTTCCTTAGGTGATGAGCAGCAATGTGGAAACCTAAGCACAATAAATCCTTTCCTTCCCAACTTGCTTTTTGATCATGGTGTTTCCTCACAGCAATAAAAACCCTAACTAAGAACTTGCCCTCTATTTTTTCCTATCTACTTCCTCCCTTCTCTTTGCCCCTCATCCCCTCTTCCCTGCCTCCCTCCCTCCCTCCCTACCTCCTTCCTTTGTGTTCCATTTAACTAAGTTAGTAAATTTTACTCAGTGGAAAATAAAAATACACCAACACACAAAAGTAACAAGCCCATTCAGTTTTAAGAAGCAGCAAACCAAATCCTATAAAAATAATGGAATTCAAAAACTTTATTTTTAGTTAGATGGGGGAGACTTAATGGATCTCCCCTATGTAATACTCTACTATAATTAGAATATATCGTAGTCTTATACCTATCTACTACAAGAAGCCAAAATTTTAAAAAATGCACATTACCTTTTAAAGAGTTAATTTCTATTTGCTGAAGACTACTAGGTTTCATTAAATATATATTTCAAATTAAATTTATACCATGTTATTTCCCCTTGGTTTTTATGGTGAAAATCTGTTCAATTCCATGGTTCCCATAACAATTTACCACAAATGTGGTAGTTTTATATGACACAGATTTACGACAATTCTGATAAACAGACGTCCCAGATCAGCTTCCCAGGGTGAAGGGCAGGATGTGGGCAGCAGCTGTTTCTTTCTGAGGTTTGAGGGAAGAGTGTTTCCTCTCTTCTCCTAATAAAGCACAGCATACATCTCATTTAACCCTCATGTGAGTTATTTTTTCTTCTAACAGATGAAGACACTGGGGCACAGAACAGCAGAACAAGTCACCTGGGCCACACAGCCTCTAATGAACACAGCTGGAATGTGGACACTGCCAAGTACTCAGGTTCTGTGCTTTGAACCCCACAATACCCTTCTTCTCCATCACAAACTATCATAATCAATTCACTGTATGTGGGGGCACATGCCTATAATCCTGGTACTTGAGAAGGCTAACACAGGAAGACTGACAAAATCTCCAGGCCAGCAAGAGCTAATTAGTGAGACCTTGTTTCAAAACAAACAAGCAAACTCACCTTATGAATTGTTTGTCTAAAAGAAATGCTACTTTAAAGAAACATGTCTCCAAAGAATATAAAATACAGCACTCATAATGTTCTGTAATACTTGACTGGCATTAACTAATAAATCATTCGCTTTATATCACCTCTGATCAGCAGTGAAAACTACAAGAGGATTTAGGTACAGAATTAGAGCAACTAGAAAACTCCAGTATAAAATATCGCTGTTCTTCAACAGACAAATGAACAATTAGATGTAGACATACATTTTTGTTTGTTTGTATGCTTGCATGTTTTGCTGGGTATAGAACTTGGCTAAATCCCTAGCCTCAAGTGGTTTGTTTCCTTCAAGTAAGTCAGAGTTTCTACAACAGCTCTGTTTTCCCAGTGAATTGAGGTTTGATTTTTTTCACCCAAAGCATAACAACATCAAACACTAGTGGCTGAATGACTGTATATTTAGAATTCATGGGCAACAATTCACGGGTTCAGTCTTATTTGCACACTGGATTATAAAACTCTTACAAGGACATTAACAGGGAAAAAGTACAACAAACCACATATATTAAAGTGGTTTCAAATCATTGTTACCCTACCTGTTATTAAACAGTGAAACACTCAACAGTTTGGCTAACTACATGAACACACACACACACACACACACACACACACACACACACACAGAAGGGGGGAGAGACTAAGATGGAGAAACAGAGAGAGAGAGGGGGAGACAGAGAGAGCCACGCACTGCTTAAGGATGGTGCTGCATTCTTAAAGATGTATCATTGTGTAGTTTCATTGTTGTTTAAACATCATGATTATGTACTTGCACAAACCTAGTTGGTATAGCCTATAATACTCCTAGGCTAAAGGGCATCTCCTATTGCTTCTAGGCTATAAACCTTTATAGCTTGTTATTGTATTACACACTGCAGGAAATAACATGATGTGTGTGCATCAAAAATATACAGGATACAGTAAAATACTAAGCCTTAGGAGATGTCTTAGCTGACATTTCTATTGCTACAATGAAGCAAATTGGGAAGGAAAAGGTTTATTCAGCTTACACTTCCACATTGCTGTTTATCACCAAAGGAAGTCAGGACAGCAACTCAAGCAGGGCTGGAACCTGGAGGCAGGAGCTGATGCAGAGGCCATGAAGGAATGTTGCTTGCTGGCTTGCTCTACATGGCTTGCTCAGCCTGCTTTCTCATAGAACCCTAGGACCACCAGCCCAGGGATGGACTACCCACCATGGGCTGAGCTCTCCCCCATTGATCACTAATTGAGAAAATGCCTTACAGCTGGATCTTATGGAGGCATTTCCTCAACTGAGGCTCCTTCCTGTCTTATGACTCTAGCTTGCTTCAAGTTGACACAAACACCCGACAGGTACAAGAGGTCTTCAGCCCTGTTATACTCTGCGGCCCCTGTAGTATGAGAAAACTGTTGCTGGCCGGAACAGTGACAGGTAATGGTTGCTGTGTACTTGTTTGTGAGTCAACTGTGGCTCTATCTCTCAAGCTCTCTGTAATACATTTATAAATCATCCCTTAGCTACTATGATGTTGGCCTTTCTCTCAACCCCAAACTTCTCCTGTCACTCACTGACTCTGTACAATAAGACCTCTGGCTGGCTCATGCTAGATGCTTAAGATGGAGAGGATGACATGGTCCCTGTTCTCAAGCAAGTGACAAGCAAGGGAGGAAGCCAATGAGCAAACAAGGACAGTGACATAGGAAGCGGCAGAAGCATGCATAAGGTGCTAGGAATGTGTACGAGGTGTAGAGAAAGGTTTGGAGCAACATTTTCCAGGATGAGTGTTGTCAAGGGCCTCTTCAAGGATGTACCAAGAAGACAGTGTGCTCTCAGATTTGGAGAAGCCATCAGAGGATAGATTATGAAACTCCTTTATCTAGGTGAGCAAATCTGAACTTGATCTTATGGGCAATTAGGCACCATGAAAGGTTTATAAATTTGAACGTGAAGCCACTCATCCCAATGTATCCCACACCTGGACAGCTTCAGACACCCTAGAAAAATTCCTCCATACGGTCATGGCATTCTCCCCATTTCAAAATCATAGTTACAGAAAGGGAGTCTGATCCCAGAATTCCTTAGTTCACACCAGCCAGAAATTCAAGTCATCTTATCGAGGCTCCCATGTCCTCTACCTGGGGTTGGGGGAAGGCTGACTCTGTTTCTTGTGGTTTAAGATGAGTTGGGTCCTACAGACCCAGGGATCCATTCTGCTTCAAGTAGAGAAGTTCGCTTTGACTCCTTACACGCACTGGTTTTCCTAAATGAGAGTTCTTTGGGGGAGGGAATATGGACACTTTTGCAACACCAAAGTCAGCGTCAGGTGAGGTGAACACTAAGGGTCTGCCTTTTAGCTCAGTCTGCCAATAACTCTAAGTGACATTCACTTTTGTCAAGGGGTTGAAAGCTGCATGTAGATATACACCCTCTTGGTGACTCTGGTCTTTAGGAAAATGTGTCCAGAGTCACTGATTACCTGTACAATTCCAATTAGTCTACTGGTTTCAGCTCCAATTGAGCCACCTACATCTCTTGCTAGGACCAACTTGCCTTCCTGCTTCTCACAGAAACATCCAGTCATCGTGTTACAACTCCTGGGCTTCAGGTCCAAGGTAAAAAAGGAGATTGATATTAACTACATCCTCAGGGCTGAAGGATCATGGGAGTTGGGTATTCCCTTGACTATGGAAGTTGATTATTTTTATCTGCAATCCAAAAGTTAAAGAAAACTAGATAAACATGCTTGAGCAGAAAAGACAGACTACTTGGCACTACTCAGCAATGTCTTCCCTTCCTTTCCTGCTTCTCTGACTACCTGGACTGCAAAAAGATTACAAGCTTTTCAGGGAGAGCCTGCCCAGGCTCTTCAACAGGGAAGCGTGCCACTGGGAAACTAAATTGAATACTGCCACCTGCTGGAAGGAAACGGCACACCTTGGAAGATGTTCCTTTGGTGGGGCAGGAAGAGATGAAATTGGAAGAAACAAAAGTCTTGGGGTCTGCTGAGCTGCTAGAAAGAAACCCTAGTTAAGCCAGGGGTGATGTTGTGGAAGCCAAGGGTATTATGGGTAAATGTAAACACTCCTTAGGCGGCACTGTTTCTACTCCTCGTTTCAGGACAGGAATCAGAAACCCAAGAGACATCAGGAATGTGTTTGCCGTTACTCAGCTGCTGCGTAACAGCAACACGGTACCATTTACCCAAATTCTTGCTGAACTGTTTTATATTTCTACATAAACAAACACATGGCCAAATGCAGAGACCACTGAATCCATATTGCTTGATTACTTGGGAATCTATGAATCTAGACAGACCTATAGGATTGATGTATTTACTCACACTCCAATTTGCTTCAGAGATGTTGAAGGGATAAATGAGAAGGTGGATCCTCGTACCAGAATAACAAATGGATGGGACACATGGAAAGAGGATGGTGTACAGAAAGCAGGAGTCATGAGAAGGACAAGGCAAGTCATGAAGAACTGTGCACATCAAACTGTCTTCAACAGAAGTCACTGGAATGTCTGTCCATCTCCACTAGAGTTTTGTTCTTTGGTGAGTTCTAGTGGCTTGGGCTAATGCCAGAATGGCTTCACTATCCCCAAATGAAGGAAACAAAGACCCCATTGAATCAATGTTTGATACATAGGCAGCTCCTGACTATTTCTTCCTCCCGGATATTACTGAACTAGCGGGAGCCACCATCATCTCCATGCCATATCTTGGACCATGGCACCACCCTTTTACCCAGCCTTCCTGTTTTTAAATGTGGTATCCCTAGCAAGCAGCAATAACTATCCTATTACCATGGCGCCTCCAGGATTCTTCCCCTGTCTTACTCACTAGGGTGAAAAAACTGTTGGGACATAAGCATTCTGCCCCCCCCCATACTCCGGCACCACCTCAGATAAACATCCTGCCATACACTCTGGTAGCACTTCAACCCCTGCCTCTTGCCTATTGTCCACTCACTTCCTGGTACGTTAATACCTTACCCTTCTTAGATTTCTAACTAGACCAGCATGCACAGTAGAGCCTTTGCATTAGTTATTCCTATCTGGATGGTTCTTCCACTGGATGATCACATGGACACACTTCTTCCAATCCTCACTAAAATGTCAGTTTCTTGTTCACTGTACCCACATTTATACTTACTTATGAGCTCTGTCGCATTTATACATTTTTATGGCACTTATCCTTTTAAGCATAGTCTACAATTGCTATTTACTTTCATGGGATTCTGTTTGCACTGTGGAGCTAAATGGGAAAAGCTGAGTTGAGGCCTATGAGAGAGCAAGGAGTGGCCTTTACCAAATCTTTGTGTTGGGAGATACCAAAAGATTCTTCAATAGCTGCTTTGAAATACATCATGATTTATAACTAATTGGAACCTCCCTCCTCTGCCCTAGCGTTTGATTTGATCCAGCACAAATACCTTTGGTAGGAGGAAGGTAGACAGTAGGAGCCAAGAAACCCTTTAGTTAGTTGGTGCAATGGCCTCTACGGTTGACCCGCTCTTCAGACTCGATCCTGTCCATTCTCCAACAAAGAATCTTAAGAGCCATGTGCTGATCTCTTCCAGAGTCCCACCCTCCACTGAGACCTCACCTCCAACATCTCTGATGTCAAGCTCCCATGACCAAGTCTTCCAGGCATGCACTTGGACATGCAGGCATCTCTTTCACAGTTCTGTTTCCTTGAAAGGTAACTGGTATGCCTATGTCCAGGCCTAAGTGGTTGCTTGGGAGGTCTTGATAGGAGAAACTGAGATAGACAGATGGGGAGTGGGAGTGGCGGGACAAGACACACAGACAAAGAAAAGGGAAAAAAGAATAAGCCATAGGTTGGGAAGTCCCATCTCCTTCTTACCCTTCCCCAACGTGTGAGGGGCAGGGCTACCACAACCCCCTTAAGGGAGCTAAAGAGAAGTAATGCCTAATGATTACAATGAAAGGGTACTGCAGAAAGAAAATCTTACAGCTTGGCATGTGTTGGGGTGCTCTACCCCATGTGGTATCTTGGCTGCTTTTCAGGTCCAGTAATTACAGGTCTGGCCAAGGGATGGGTTGGGGTGGAACTGAGGTAAAGTGGGTGAGGCCCTTTGGGAAAAGGTGGTTAGGTGTCCGAGGCTGCAAAAGCCAGGCACTGGCCAAACACAAGGAACAATGTTTGGCAGAGACCAAGGGGCGGGGTCCTTCCTGGCTGCCAGGCCTGGCCAGGTGTTAGGTCTGCTGTGGACATGTAGGCATTGGCCCCCAGACTTTCCCCATGATGAGCCATTCCCTGGCTCTCTTCAAGCAAGGCTGAGGTAAGAACACATCTGGGGATGCAGCTGGCCCTTAGGGAGATGACCTCATCCCAGCTTCCTATTACACGGATTCAAAGTGGCTTTGGGAATCGAAGTCTTTTGCTCAGCAGCTATTTTAAAAACACGATGATGATGCTTAGATGCAAGCTTGGAGGACTGCAACCCACACCACCACAGTCTAAGCCCGCCTGATGGGAGAATTGATGCTTTTCACTCAGGGAACACAGCCGGGCTCTATGCTCTTGAGGTCTCCTTTGAGGCAGAGACACCAAAATGCCCTCCTGGCCCTTTCCACCATGCAGTTCACCACCTCTATGGAGGTTTCTGGACTGGTTCCAAACTTGGAAACATAGTACCCCAGTGAGCCACTAGCTAGAAACCATCCTGATGAATCCTGAGATGGGAGGAGATGGAGTATGATCTGAGGCATCTTTGTGGGTTCCAGTTGGGTTAGTAGGAACAACTAGGTCCTTTTCTCCTAAGCCATCACCATGCGTGCTTGTGTGAGGATGCTACGCTACACAAGGGGCAGAAGTTCTAGGAAACTGGAATGCTGAAGGTTCTCTCTTTGGAGGAGAGTATTGTAGATTTAGAACAAGTCCGTGTGTTGAAGCAACCTGCTGTTCTCACACTCCACGCATAACCAAGCTCCCCAAAGCGGAAGTGCCGACTGTACACCGAGGCCAAGTCTCCAGTAAAGAGGAGCTATGAAAATATGTGGTCCTGATGTGGGAGAATCAAACTTTAGGGGAGAGAAGAAACGATGGCAAACTTCTCAGAAGAGATAAGTATCGCCAGGAACTTCACCTACTCTCAAATGAATGGGATGCTCCTTAGTTGAGCAAGGATCCCTAGGTGAACAGCAAGAATGTTCTTTTGGGGTTCGCTAGATCTGCATTCTAAGTAAAAGAAGTGATAAAATGATGGAGTTGCTGGCTAGGCAACATAGGGACAATTTCCCCACACCTGACACCTTATGTCGGCAATAGTGAAGGATATGTACTGCATGCCTCAGTAGAAGCCAACACAATTCTTTCAGAGCAAAAGGGCCCATGATAGCCTTGTCACAGCTCAATGGTGATGATAGTATTCAAAGGCATTGTTGACTGAGAGAAGAACCCAGAGAGGTCAAGTACATTAGTTGTGTACCACAGATCGTCTAAGTGCAGCTTTTCCTGAAGCTGCTTATGAAAGTAGGACTTAGGTACATTGGTCAACGTTTCCCTGCTATAACAGATGTCTGAGACAGGGCACACCTGGAGAATAAGAGGTTTATAGATCGGTGTCTTGGAGGTTGAGAGCTTACATGGCACAGGCACAGCTTTGATAGAGGCCCCATGTGCAAGAATTATACCAACAAACAGGAAGCCGGCGAGAGACTGCCGGCCAGTCCAGGAGTTGATAACAGCCCTCTGGAGAGAACCAGCTCCGGTGACAAGTAGGACCACCCACCAGGCCTCATCTCTCTACCACATCCTAATACTGTCACCCTGGGGAGGAACTTCGCAACACATAAAGCTTTAAAGGGACAGATGGCATGCAAATGGGAGCCAATGATCTCAAAAGAAAAAAAAATACTTCACTCCCAGATGAAAGTGCATAGTTGATCTTTACTGTCAACTCTATTGAGTTAAGAAGCACCTAGGAGATTAGCTGTGGTCACATCTGGGTGTGTCTGCGAGGGCATTAGCAGAGAGAATTAGATCGTGAGGGCTGTGGTATAACCAATAGTTTCATCTACTGAAATTTGCATCTAGCTTTGGAAAGTGGTGGAACTGTGGAAGGTGGGGTCTGGTTAGAGGACGTTTGTCACAATAGACGGCTTTGAAAGGTGTATCTTGTCCTGACCCCTCCCTGCTCTGCTTCCTGGATGCTCTGTGGCACACACCTGCCCCCATAATATTTCTGCCTCATTTCTGACCCAGAGCAAGGGATCCAGCAACACTGAACTGAAACCTTTGAAACTTGAGCCCAAATCTTTCTTCCTTTCAAGTTGTTTCTCTCTGTTATTTGTTATGTCGACATACAGGAAACACACAGGAAGGACGGCAGCCAAGGAAAGGTATCCTGTCAATCAAATTCCCACTCTGAGCAGCTAGAGCTCATTTCCACAGGCTGTTTGGGGAAGCAGTTAAGCACATGTTCAGGAATCACTGAAGGATGCTCCTGGAGATGCCAAATTCCTCAGCATTTGCAGCATGCCCTGAGACTCTGGGCCATCAGAGTTCTCCATCACGGAATCACAATTTCTTCCAAGCCCTCCATTTCTCATTCTCACTCTTTCCTCTTTCTGATTTCTCTCTTTCTACCTAAAAAAGCACCCATCCAATTTCAGTCATTAGAGAGATCCAGTCTGCTGAATGACTAACCATGATACTTTTTGTTCACCAAAGAGAGATGTAATACAGAGTTGGGCTTTTTGAAAGGCTCTTTCTAGTCATCATAGATGCCTAACTTTTACTCTTGACTTTAGGCGACATTTCAGACACCAGTGCTGTCAGACACCCTGGTAGAATCCTCATTTGCTTGTGAGTTAGCTGCTGTTTTAGCATTAACTTTCACTTCAGTGATAAAGAAAGGAAAATGTGAAGAGCATTCCAAAGACACCTCGCAGCTCGTAGCTAGAGTCAAGACTAAATGATGTTCTTGTTCTGTTTCCTTAAGACTATGTATCCAGACTGGCCATAAACTCACATGTTTTCAGGGTCAGACTCCCAAATGTTGGGAGTATAGACAGGTACCACCATGCACAGATGGTGATCTAAGGTCTTAATGGGTGCATTCTCCTGCCTTCTGTGTCTTTCAGGTAATATCCACTATGGACTTACTCCCAGGATGTTTTTCAACAGTAAAATGAATATTTTTTTCTTAATATATTTTTGAAAAGAATTGGAAAGGGGCCCAAATCACAAGTACTTGGTTGACTGAATGTCTCAGGGTAGGCTTTCCATGGCGTAAGCTCCAGAATTTGTGGCTACCTGACAGGAACCTCTGTCCTCACTTCCAACATTATCACAATCAAAGGCTAAAAGATTAGCATTGTGACTTTTCATAACATAGGTATTTTGCATGACATTTGTGAAACTAATTAATTTTATTTCACGCAGATGTCGATGCATTGTCAATGTTTCATGTGTGGATATTCCTCAATTTGTTCATCGACTTTGTTGTCCAAACTTGGGTAGTTTCCAGGTAAGAACTATCACAAATAATACATTTATAAAATTTTGTACATATACCTTGTGCTTCATGTGTGCATTTCTAGGTGTGTGTGTGTGTGTGTGTGTGTGTGTGTGTGTGTGTGCGTGTGTGTGCTAGTGTATGTAATTGCTAAGTCAAATGATACATTCATCTTGGGGGATAACTCAGGTGAGAGTTTAGGTCTCCCTCGGTGAGCCCGCTCCTCCACAATCTGCTTACACGGCCTCCTGAAGCCTTGAAACACACTGTTTCTGACCTTCCTCAGCTTTTCTAGTTATTTTCATAAAGAATATTTGTCTATTACAGATGTTCTCGACCCTTTGGGGGTCGAACGACCCTTTCACAGGGGTTGCCTAAGTCCATCAGAGAACACAAGGTATTTTACGTTATGATTCATAACAGTAGCAAAATTAGTTATAAAGTAGCATAACTATGAAAGTAACTATGGTTGGGGGTCACCACAACATGAAGGACTGTATTAAAAGGACGCATGAGGAAGGTTGAGAACCACTGGTCTACTATAAGTCACTCTCTCCTACGGGAAACCAAGTAGAGTCTTAATACAAGGTAATAATTTACTTTGATGCACGTGTGTAATTTCACTCTGTTGACTATTGAGAGATAACTACACAGCCTATACCTTAAAATAAAAATCACCACTTACAAGTCATATTGCTCTTTTGTTTGGTTGGTTATTTGGTTGCTTTTTGTCACATTTCAACACAATTTTTTGACCTTGGATTCTATTCAGTATATATCTCCCATTGCCCTCAGAAGCTGCCATAGTCTGTCTATTAATTTCAGATATAGAAACAAATAATGTTGAACCCCCCATGTTAATAATACCCAATTAGCACCTTCTATTACTTCAGAGTGTTAAGTACTCCAGACCACTCCCTTTGGCTCTCTGACCCCTCAAGTTCCCTTCTCTCAGGCAACTGTTTCTTGTAGTCTAGGTTGCATTTTAGCACCCCCCATCCCCGCTTTTGTGCATCTGACTGTTGGGAAATGGAGACAAGGAGACTGTTGAAACACAGTGTTGAACCCGCTCTGGGGGCTTTTCATTCAGTAAGGCTGGATGGGACTAAGGTACATAAGAATATCAATCAAGGCTCACCTGATGCTGATGCGGCTGGCCAGAAGCCACACGTGAGTTGTGCTGTTTATGGCGACCTCTATTTTTCTCTAGCAACGTCCAACTATCTTTTCAAAAGAAGGTATTGTGTCCACCCCAGCTGTTTCTAATTTCCTCAGGCTGGATTGTGTCCATCAGCCAGAGAGTGATAAAACACAGCATTTTAAAGGGCCGGACCCACGTTCCTTCGGCATCAATTTAAAGAAAACAAAGCAACGGTATAAATAGTTAAACAGGTCTTTTCCTAGTCCCCAGGAATCAAAAGCTCCTTTTCAACTGCAAGTTATATTTAAAGGCACTTTCTTTCAATTCTGGACATATTTGAGAGGAGGGGAATTAAATGGCAGGTTAGTGTACAACCTAAAATCTCCCCCTTCCATCATTTCAAAAATGTCATTTATGACTGCAGGCCTGTGAAGCCAAATTTATTTATAATCCTCAGTAGCCCTTGGGTTCTGAGGCAACCAAAAGACACAACCCTTTCTTTGTTTCTAAGTGAAATATCTATTGAATACACATTCTATACATATTTGTCCAGATTTAGTTCAAACAACACAAACTCGGGGATCGGGAAGTGTACCGCAATGGACAGTGGGTAAAACAAACAGGAGGCTAACTTCATACAAAGGTGCTCAGGGCATTCTGTCAGCTTTTAAACCTTTCCACTGGGTGATTCGCAGTTGCAGCCTCCACAGGCTGTCCCCGCTCAGTGGCAGAGAAGCCGGGAAAGAGCTTTCTGCTGCAGGCCTGGGTCTTGTTTCCCTAAAGTATCCTCAGGACAGGACCTTTCCCATGTAAGGGAAAACTGCTGCTTTAACAGAGATAAATTAAGCCCTGGAGCTGGAGTGAGAGCTTTAAGGTCAGAAATCAGATGATAAAGAAAAGGGCCTTTTATCAGTTTCCTGCCACGGTGTTAATGAGCGATAAAAGCTCTAATTTGGAGACACCCTGGAGCTGTCAAGGTGTGTGGAGGGTGTGTGTGTGTGTGTGTGTGTGTGTGTGTGTGTGTGTTACAGTAGTTCAGCAGGAACAGTAAGTTCTTTGCAAGCAACCACCATTGTGCCAGCTGGGAAAAAAAGAAATCCCAAACCATCAAAAGGATAGACATGAAAATGTTTCAGCAGGCCTCATGTATGCCAGGCAACATTCTAATTCTTCACAGAGGTCAGTCATCTGCAATAATTCCCATTATGTTTCCAAATATGGTTCATATGTTTGCCGATGAGGAAACTGAGGCACCCAGTAGCTAAAATGATGCAGTCCATCCTTCAGTTTCTTCCCATGTAAACAAAGCTGATAATGAAAGAAATCCAAATCTGCTTGACTCCAAGGCCACACTTCAACTCTCAGCTCTGTTTACACTTGGCTGTAAGCAGTGTGTGTGGCACTCACAGTGCGACTGCTTTCTTTAAGAAGTGCAGATCATAATCTCAAGCTAAGCATATACGCCTGAAGGCCACATCTGTTCTGTCACGGCTTCCTAGCCCAGCAGGTATGTTCTTCCTTCCTTCCTTCCTTCCTTCCTTCCTTCCTTCCTTCCTTCCTTCCTTCCTTCCTTCCTTCCTTCCTTCCTTCTTTCCTTCCTTCCTTCCTCCCTCTCTCCTTCCCTCCTTTCTTCCTCTCTCCCTCCCCCCCTCCTTCTTTCCTTTTTTTCATTCTTCGACTCTTTGTCAATTAAAAAACCATCACTGAACAAATTACAGTCAATGGTGCTCGGGTCTATTAAACAACGTTAAAGTGGGAACTTGGAATTTGGGTCAGTAAGGCCATGGGTTCCTGTGTCACTTAGGGTAAATGACTGAACCTGTACCACTCGTTCTATTGACATTTGCAATTGAGCGAGGACTTGGTTGGCCACTTCAGCACTGCAGATCTGAGCTGGCCTGGTCAGGGGAAAGCTGGCTGAGTCCCACCCTTCACTTGTAAGCTTCCGGAAGTCTAGGGAGACGTCCAAATGGAAACCCGCCTGACACACAAGATGAATCTGATGGCTGGAATCCCCAGGAGGGGATATGACAGCCTGCTTTCCAAAAGTTCTTGCTTCTGCTAGATAGGCAGAGGACGCAGAAAGCTTCTGCAAATTCCAGGCTGCCATGGGAAAGCAGAGAGGGGGACTCCCAGATAAGAGAGAGGTATGTGGAACTCCCTGCTCTGGAATCAGAGTGCCGTGAAATAAAGCTAACCCACAAAAGAAATGGCAAGCTATGAAAGGCAGTCTCACTTTTCCTCATAAGTAGTTAAGTAGTGATGGAGTGACCTGAGATTTATTGATTGATTGATTCATTTTGGTGCTGCGATGGAGTGTTTGGTTTGGTTTTGTTTAATACTGCCGTATGAGATGACGGTACAGGCAAAGGGAAATAAATCAAGAAACTGTTACAATAGTTCAGACAGGGGAGATTAGGACTTGATCTAGGAAGTGTATGTGTGTGTGTGTGTGTGTGTGTGTGTGTGTGTGTGTGTACACATGAGACAGAGAATCAGAGACGAAGCAATAGATGAAGGCACTGTTTCAAAAACTGTTCTGAAAGAACGAACAGACAATTGCAGCATTCTGCACAGGTGGCGTGGTGGCGCACGCCTTTAATCCCAGCACTCAGGAGGCAGAGGCAGGCAGATCTCTGTGAGTTCAAGGCCAACCTGGTCTACAAAGTGAGTTCCAAGATAAGCTCCAAAGCTACACAGAGAAAGCCTGTCTCAAAAAACAAAAAACAACAACAAAAAAGAGGGTTAGGAGGCGCTGTGCTGGCTGTGGGTTCTGTCTGTCTGTGTGATCACCACGTACATTATGTTTCACACAGTATGGGTCACACAATACTTGATCTGTAAGCAAACAACTGTTTGCATGAATGGATGAATCGTGACCTCCAGGCCCCGGAGCTCGAGTAGTTTGAGTGCTTGGGCCATTATCCAAAATAGGTTGTCGAAAATAGAACAACTCAGAGAGTAAAGGAAATTGAGTTTAGTTTTGGATATTTTAGGTCCACACGAGAAATACATTTGGAAATATGAATCTTCAGCTTCAGGGATAAAAATTCAAAACTAGAGATTATGGTTTGGAAGTCAGAAATACAGAGACATGATTTCAGTCCACTACAGAAAAGTATAATTACCCAGACAAAATAGCCGATCGCTCAAGCACTCATTTGCTCATTTAGTCCTGAGTCCCTTCGACCTTATGGAGAACTCACTTTACATCATGCTTTGGGCAGGGTTTGGGGAGTGGATAGAAACCTGATTTTGTCTCTTTGCTCAGGAAATTGTAATTAAAATTAGGAAGATGATGTTAAACATTAGGAAAAAGATTAAGGGAGAGAATTTCATATTGGTATATGGACTATAAAGGAGACAAATGCTTGAGGCTGATGGTCTTAAGAGAGGTTTTCTCAAAGGACGTGACTTCTAAATTGAATTATTTATTAATCTGGGGTCTCTGGAGAAAAACAACTGAGAGGATATTAGAAAGAGCAAGAAGGATGGTGGGGTGGGGAATTCCTCCGCAATGGCTCCTGTGTGTTGTGGGGGATAAGAAATGCCTGGCTCTGAAGCCAGCCAGTTAGAGACACAGGAACACTCACGGTGTGAGGGCCAGTTCCAGCCCTAGTCCAAATGAAAGAGATCAGTGGACAGAGAAGAGAATTCTCCCTCGCTCAGCTCAGCCATTTTGTTCTACACAGGCCTTCACTGGGAAGGGCCCCCTGCTTTGCTTAGCTTGCTTATTCAAATATTAATCTCATCAGAAACATACTCAAAGACCCATCAGTAATCATGGGAAGTCAAACATCTGGATGTCTCATGGCTCAGTCCAGTCCACATATCATTCACCATCCCAACCTAGAGAAATGGGAAAGCTCCACTATGTAAACTACGCAAAGATTCTTCCGGGGAAGCAACAAAGCCCTGATGAAAAAGAATTGACTGAGCCCCAGAAACTGAAGGGCAGCACATGTCGATGGAAGCTAATGAGCAAGACAGGAAATGGGATGCAGAGAAATTTATAAGATGTCCAGATCTCTGTGTAGGAATTTCAAAACCACTGAAGGATGTTAAGTTTTAATCTTTTTTTTTTTTTTTTTTTTTTTTTTTGGTTTTTCGAGACAGGGTTTCTCTGTGTAGCTTTTCACCTTTCCTGGAACTCGCTTTGTAGACCAAGCTGGCCTTGAACTCACAGAGATCCGCCTGCCTCTGCCTTCCGATTGCTGGAATTAAAGTTGTGCGCCACCACCGCCCAGTTAAGTTTTAATTTTAAAACTGGTAGAAAGTCAGTAAAGAAAGTCATTACATGAGGCCTAATAAATTTTTGCTTAAATTTACATTTTTTTCTCTCCATGCTACAAAACAAAGGTGGGAAGTCAGGACTGAGCATTAGACAGGCTAAGCAAGGCTGGGTGATACAGGCCTGTAACTCCAGGGGTGTGGAAAGGTGAAGCAGGTTCACGAGTTCACGAGTTCACGGCCTTCCTGGGCTACAGAGTGGGTCCAAGGCCTTCCTGGGCAATTAATGAGAACTTGTATCAAAACAAAAATAAATTAGTCAATCAAACAAACAAGAACCAATGAAAAGGGAACTAGGGCTCTAGCTCAGAGAAAGAGTGCTTCCCTAGCATATGTGAGGCCCGGGTTTGAGCCTCAGTTCACACAGAAGGGAGTGTGTAAAGAAGAATGGTTGAGCATGATTCATCTCCTCACTTTATTTCATAGGAAGATTTGAAGTATTAAGTGACATAGAAGATGAGAATATATTCTGGAAAATAAAAAAAAGCTATAAATCTTTGTGTGTAGATAATTTATAGAGGATGTGAAGACTTCTCAAGCATGCAGAGAATATTGCCTCAAGAAGACAGGCAGCCTTAGATACCCATCTCAACACACAGGAGGTCAAGCACATAGGGATGCCAATAATATTTGTCTTGAGTTACTTTATGTTTTAGACACTTTAAAAATCACTATCTTGTTAATATCTAAAGCCTACGTTTTTTCAACTTTTCTTAATTATTTTATTTTGAACATATCCTGGATTTTGCAAATTCAGTCTGTCAGTCCAGACTCATTTAGGAGACAGATTTACTCTGGTTATATTTATTTTAAACATTTGTTTTTATTATTTAAAAATTATGTATACATGCATGTGGGTATGTGCACATGAGTGCTGGTGATCACAGAGTTCAGAAGGAAGTCTTAGGTCCCCTGGAGCCAAAGTTACCAGTGGTTATGAGCTGCTTGGCATGGGTGCTGAGAACTGAGCTTGGATCCTCTGCAAGAGCAGTCCATGCTCTTAACTGCTGAGCCATCTCTCCAGCCATCTTCATTTTAATTACTAATAAATCTGAACTTACCTAGCTCATATTAAGCTGATTTGATATGTGCTGTGATTTTTCTGCCTATTTATTCTCCTTTGTGCCTTCAAATTAAAATTCTACTTCGGTTTCCCTGAGCTAGGTGGGAAGCTGAACAAAAATATAACTATTCTGTTCATTAATACACATATTTTGCCATAGAATTTTTAGCAATTTTATAGTTAATCTACTAACTACCTCCTTCTCCTAACAAGGCAAGAAAGTATGTAGGGGAGATAGGTAGTAGGTAAAATGCTTGCCTTGTAACCATGAAGACACAGGCCACATCCTCAAGACCCAAATCAAAAAGCAAAGCTCCAGGTTAATGCTGCATTCTTATGATACCGATGCTGGAGAGTCAGAGAGAAGCCATACTGTTTGGCTATTGCAGCCTGAAATTTGGGGTACTTGCATCCTTTTACTCTATCAAGTGGCAGCCTAAGTGACCCACCTGCTCCCAGTGTTTCCTTGGTACCCCCTGCGTGAGAGCTAAAAGACACAGCCATTTCAGCTGCCCACTTGAGTCCTGGACTGCCTTTGACTAAGCTCCCCTCCACTCCACTCCCCTTGTCTTCTCTGCTTGCTAGCCCTTTGAGAGCTCCCAGGGATTCTGACCCAACGGCTTTGCCTCTACTCCCTCCCACACCTGAACTCTCATCTCTGCTATGGACTACATCCATATTTTGGACTCCTAAACACGCAATGTGATCATCTAGGTCGGGTCTGGGGGAGGTGATTAGGTCAGGAGGGTAGATGATGCAAGAACGGTAGACACAAATTCTTCCTCATGCTCTTAACTCTTCCCCTTATGAGGAAATAACAAGAAGATGGTCATTTGAAAACAAGGAAGAATGCCTTCACCGGACACCAGATCTCTCAGTAATTTGATCTTGGATGTTCTAGCCTCTAAAACCATGGAAATGTAACTATTAAACCATGTGCTTTAGCGAACTTTTGTTAAAGCAGCCCAGACTCACCAATGCATCTCATCCTTGTACATGACTAACTTCCTTGATCCCTTCAAATCTTTTGTCAGTTCACCTTATCAGTAAAGCCTACCACAAAATCCATTCTAGAATCCTCCTTACACTCCACAGATTTAGTCTTTTTTGTGGGACACAAAGGATACATCATATGCTTTATTTATATAGTCTTTTCCTACTGTAACAGAATTTACCATATAGTAGGTGCACAATGAGTAAATATTCATTGAATGAGGGATACATTATTGATTTTTTTTTCAAGCACCATCCACCCATCCACGGTGGGTAACTTACATATATCCTATTTATTTCTCAGATCAATATGACATATAGATACAATTATTTTCATTGTACAGATGAGGAAACTGGACAATAGAGAAATCAGACAACATCACATGAACATTGGGAACTAACATTTAACCCATGTTCCTCACTTCACTCGCACTGGAAGATGGAGGATTGTGACAGTCTTTATGAAAGGGGACATTTGAAACATGGGTGAATAAAGTTGTGCAACTCTGTGGAATAGAGCTCAACACAAAGGGAGCAAGCAAATGTCATCTTCTGGATGTCACCGCGACTTGATGAACCCCCCTGGAGGTCTGCTGAAGGTCTGCAGTCATACAGATACATACATGTTCCCTTAGAAGTAGACCAGTTCACTGTCTGGGTGTGCACATGTGTTGCTCTTGCTTCTTTAGGAAAGGTGCTCAGTTGCCCATCTGTAGCAGCACACAGTTCAGTTGTGTGCATTCCATTCTCATGCCTTATCCTTGTTCAATTGACACTTAATGGGGTCTTGATCCTTGTAGAGGAAACTGATTCTGCAGACCTTCCGTAAAGCAAGTGTGACCCTTTCATCTGATTTGCTTATAGACACACTCTTGCCAATGATGTCTGGAGCATTCTTGGGGCAGGATGTGTTGGAAGAGCTGGGCAAGGGAGTGAATTCCTTTCTACACTTGAGTGTGAGACACCCTTAGGTCACGCTGGGTCAAGGAATGAGATGAAGAGGCATGTGACATTCCTGACCCCCTTTCATCTCAGAGACCCCGTAAGGATGGTGCTGTGGAACAGGAGATATGTGTATGTTCACACAGCCAAGTGTATACTGAGCACCTAGTGCCAATTTAGCTGTGTGCCAGGCACAGTGAGGGTGCTCTGTGCTGCAGTAGTCACAAAAAAATGCTGTCAGAGAAAGGCGACATCTTACACAAGCCTGTCAACTTCTGACAGACAGAAATTAGGTAAGAGCATGAATACCATCCAACATCAAATTGCAAACATCATTTATTCCAGAAATTACTCTTTTAGCTCAGAAATTCATCCCTAATGACTCAAAAGAAAGGTGTGTGGGCTTGCAAAGTGGAGGAGTTAAGTTCTTTCAAGAATAAGAAATGGTTTAAGCAAAGAAAGGTTACACACACACACACACACACACACACACACACACACACATACACACACATACTTGACTATAAGAACAGATCCATTTGCCAGCTAGTGGAGAAATTATGTGACTTTTGAAAATCTGTAAGGAAAATGAACTGTCCCATTTTCCCCATTAATCTGGGGGCACTTTGAGTATATTGTGTCCGTACAGACAAAACACTTATCTTCCTTTCCTACTGGGGACATTCTGAAATATGTTCCCAATGCTTCACCTCAAGAATCACTTCCATGTGATTCCATGGGAAGTAGTGGGAACGTACCAGTGATGTCATGTCTTATGCTTATTAAACCTATTAATGAAGCATTAGCTCATTGTAGAGCCTCAAATGGTCTGCCTGTCATAAGCCAAGTATGAACATTTCAAAAAGCAAGTAGGTGTTTCTCTGCAGACTGCTCCCTGGGGTAGGTCTCCTGGGACTTTGAAGACATTCAGACCACATCAATGGCATTCTAAATTGCAGCTGTGAGAGTCATGCATTGGAGCTGATTAATGTTCTGAAAAATGGGGTCAACCATGGTTCTCCTTTGCTGCCTTACCTGTGGTTATGAGGAGAGGAAACACTGTAGTGTGAAAACTCTAGGTTAAATGAAGGGGACACAAGTGTTTGTGAATACTTCCTTACATTGTAGTTATGAAGAGTGCATCAATTATCCTCAGTTCACTAGTGCAATGTCTTTTTTCTTCTTTTCTTTCTTTCTTTTTTTTCTTTGAGACAGGGTTTCTCTGTGTAGCCCTGGCTGTCCTGGAACTCACTCTATAGACCAGACTGGCCTCGAACTTACAGAGATCTGCCAGCCTCTGCCTCCTGAGTGCTGGAATTTAAGGTGTGAGCCACCACTACCCAGCCATGTCTTATATAAAGAGATATTGTGGTTTATTTATAGATTTTGATTAAAGGAGACTTCCCTAAATTTTATAACACATGTGTGCTCATTTTCCTGCTTAGAGTGTGAAGAACTCTACAAAATCTACCCCGATAGTAGAGACTCACACAGTCAATGCATTGTTTACCTACACCATCACCTGAATTCAGTTCTCAATGCAAGATCCTGAAATGTACAGGATTAGAGAGAGAGAACAGTAATAGTGACTGGTAGGAAGGAACTTTGGAATCTGATTTTCTAATCAAGTTGCAACAAAACCCATGCTTTAAAGTGTGCTTCATCTTTGAGAAGTAAGAAGGAGACGATAGAATACATGGCAGTTATGTACAGACTACCCCTTCAGAAACTAACAAGGTCCAGGGTCTCAGGTATGCGCTGAGAGGGGAGATCCTAAAATATAGATTCCTGTGTGCATTCTCTCTCTCTC
>CABHPP010141845.1:0-30287 GCA_902168425.1 Peromyscus attwateri | reverse complement strand
CTCTTCTTCCTTTCCCTCTCCCTACTGTCTCCTTTCCTCCAATTCCTTTGATCTGGGTCTCACCTCCAACCTGTTCCTCCTTTTCACACCTCCCTTACGAGCGGGTCCCCAACCTGCTCTCCCTTTACCTGCCCCTCCCCTCCTTTGCCCACACTCTCCGGATCAGGTAGCCAGCCCCGCAAGTCCCCAGCGCGCACGCAGCTGACAGCGGACGCATGCCTGCAGCCAATCAACTCCCGGATGCGCTGCAGCTTGAATAAATCATTAAGCCCGACACGCGCTCAGGGCTAGCGCCGCACACTGCAACGTGCTTCCTGCCATTAACCTACACACCCTCTTTTGTAACAACCTAATCTTGCATACAAAGGAAGAACGCATAGAACTCGGGCCTGCGCTAGAGCCAAGCCGTTCTCACACACGCAGCGAGGAATGAACGTTAGTATCAGGAAATCCATTTACTTCCCTCCCTTTGCTTCTGTAACCCAGAATTTCTGGGAGAAATCTGAGAACAGTCTTTTCTCGACCCAAGAGTGGAGGGAAGTTCAGCGGCTTCAAAGCAACGAGAAAAGGGAAATCCACGGGGTCACGGGCTTTGGTGTGTGAGAAAAGCACCCTTAGCGCTTTGTTTTATTTTGTGTTAAGTTGAATAAGACAGGCTTCCTAGAGTGCATTTATTGAAGATTCAAGTAATGACAATGAAGACCTAGAAATACCGACTAGATGTCATCATCACTCATCCCCTTTTAAGTAAGGATGTGGATGGCCCCATCTGCCTCTGCCTTAGCTTACCTTACCTGTGAGTCCCAGCATCATCTCCATACCGGGTTTAAAAATACCAATGGGAAATGAGATGGCTGAAAGACAGCTATTGACAGCTCTGAGGCCCTTTCATTCGGTACCCATCCCGATTAAAGCTATTATTATACTCCACTGTCATGAACCATACAACTAACTTCTTTTTCACACTTGCAGGTAAGGCATTGCTGGTCCAAAAGATGGAGTAATTTTCCAGAGATGGTGCTGAAGAGAGTCCATGCCAACCTTAGAAAGTCTCTTACTTGAAAACCCTGAAAAAAAAAAAACTTACACAAAGCAGTCCATCCTGAGGCATGATGGTTAAGAAGCAGTCAGGGGCAACAGGAGATAACAGATAATGGTTGTTCCTTAGAGGGGCTAATGAGAAGAGTTAACGATCAGGCAGAAAAACATACAGGTGGGGCCAAGTGAGCCCAGAGCACCTGGACAGCAGAGAGCAGGTGCTGTCTGTCACCTTCGGGCCTGCAAGAGGAAGGGTTGTTATTGAGCATCAGCAAAACCTGTACCTGTAGCAGAAACATGTCAATAAGCTGTGGCCTTAGACCAAGGAGCATCCACTTCCAGAGCAAATGAATAAGAGAATAGATAGGGATAACCCCAACCCGTCTCTCCTCCTACTCAGTGGCCTTCTTCTCATGCCTCTCCCTGGCCAAACCCTGCAGGAAAGCCAGAGAGCAACAGAGTGAGGGTTTCTGTGTCAGCTTGCTGAGACACGGGGGGCGGGGGGGGGGGGGCAGAAAAAGACAGAGAACAAATCTGGGTGTTACAGGCACCCGATGTGACCCATCTGTGGAACACTGCCGACCACCCAGATTCTCTTCTCCAAACAGCTGTTTTCAGGCACCAAGTGGGTGATACTGAACGAGACAGGTGAGGTCCCTATTCTTAAGCACAGAGCTCACCGCTGCACACAGGGCAAACAATTCACAGCAATCACACTAGGAAGCAAAGGGACAGAATTTTCACATTCATGGTTAAATCCTAGGAAGAAAAGGAAGGGGAGGTGACAGAAAATGCCCGACGGGCGGAAAGATGGGGCAACCCGGAAACGCGGAGCATCTTGGAGGAGTGATGCAAGCTGGAGTTTCTAAGAAAGTCGCCTTTGACCTGCTTTGACTCTCGGAAATCATTCTGCGTGGGTTGTTGGTGCAAATCCAGGGTGGACTGTGACTTAAACACATTGATTGGTCCTCATGATAACTAGACGGGGAGAAATGCACAGGAATATTTACCAGGGGGCCTGTAATGTCCACCATAAGGACATTTACCAGATCCCTGTAATGTACTTGCTGTGGATGCCTAGGAACCAGGTTGTTCCTTCCCGGGGCTCTCATGTGCCTGCATAAGGTAGAGTGGAGATGCATGCCCACTTCCCATGTCAGCCCCACTCTCCTTTGAAATCTAGATAGAAGACAGCATATATATATATATATATATGGATAGTTCTCCATGCATAGGTTCCTACTCCCTAAGATGAAAGGTCGAATTTGGGAGGTGAGGCATGTGGTCCTGTAGCTATCCCAGGCTGAGGGTAGCTATACAACCAGCTACCCCCTCTCTCTCCCTCCCTCCCTCCCTCCCGCCCTTCTTCCCTCACTCCACTCCTCCTCCTTAGCTTCCTCTTCTCTTATTTCAGGCCCATTTCCAGCCTTAACTAGTGGTCTTGGTCTCCAAGGCTGTTTACGGAATAGGTAAGATCTCTCAGTTAATAATGCAAACCAAGTCTTCCCCAGAGTGCCCCACCACCCCGGAGGCTTAAAATGGGGTGGAAGGTGCGCGATTGCTGGCCGCTGGGGTCTACATTTTGTATTTCGCTGACAGCCCTAAGCCCGCCGCGCAGCCAATGGGCAGCGGTGATTTATGGAGCTGACTAATGCTGGCTGAATGCGGCCTGTCAGAGCTCTGTGAATGGCTTCCCTGGGCTGCACAAGCCCCGGCTTTGTGTTGCTAAGCGATTAGAGCAGATGTAATGAGATTTTGCCCATTCCTAGCTTCGGCAAAATTGTGTGTGTGTGTGTGTGTGTGTGTGTGTGTGTGTTGTGAATTTTTGGAGTTTGCCTTCACATTGTGGCAAACAACCGGCTAACTTTGCCTAGAGTTTAATCGAGACTCGGTATTTCTCATTCAGAAGCGGGTGAAAGAACACCTGTCCTTGTAGGCAAAAGAAGAAAAAAAAAATCCCTTTTGTAGGGGTTGAAACATTATCCTAATGTTATATTCATAGCCATAAATGACTTGCAACACTTTCTTTGCATACCTTCGGCGGCGGCAGCTAAATCAAATGGAAAGGGAATGGGGGCGGAGGGGAGCGCCTAGTTCTGGTCTTCCAAATAATGTAAAAACAAAGCCAGTCCCACAGAAGCGTCGCTTCCCCCAAGTAAGCTCTAAATTGGCCCACTGCTGGCAGAAAGTCCGATTATTTATGGCGATGGGGAATTTACTGATTTTTTTCCCCTTAATTACGCCCATCTCTATGAAAGGGACTGAAGCCTCCATGTGCATTCTATAGAGGGTCATTTAGCAAAATGACATCAGACGCTGTGGCATGCTCCACGCATAGCGGCTTTTAAAAATGGTTATTCTGTGCCGCTAAATGGTATAGATATACCAACACAGACTAGATTTTTAACTCTGGAAGACGTGCCGGCTCCCGGCTCTTTGTTGGATTTTGTAAGATGCATTTTGCGCCTGGTTTTCCGCTTGGCTGGAGACACGCAAACTGAATCTGCAAGTGATGCAGGCGGCGAGCAAGGAGCCTGCGAGAGGTCGAGTAGGATTCTGAGCACGTCCTTGGTAACTGACAAGAAGCAAGCCAGCCAAAACCCCACCAATTTCTTTTTGAATCTTGGTAATTGGGTACTTTTACACGCTGCTCACGCTATGGGGATAGAGTCACACGCAGGCTTAGATAGGCCAGAGTCTCAAAGCGACCACACATTTGTACTACATTTACATACTCCAGTCTTTTACTTCAACTCGGGATGGAAAGTGTATATATATATATATATATATATATAGGGAGAAATATGTATATATTGGGGAGGGGGAGTATGGGCCTAGAAGTGAGAGCAGAGGAGTCCACTCCACCCCTGGAGTTTGTTTGTGGAGAGGGAGACCCACTTCAAACCCCCAACTTTCAGCATTGTCCTCCCAAGCACCCAGGTCTAGACTAAATCACAGCACCCAGCCTTCCAGCTCCCCACAGTGATAACCTCCAATGGTCCAATGGGCAGAGAGTGGGGAAGGGAGAGGAGGAGCATCCCTTCCCAGGTTACCGCTTTGGGGAGGTCAGTGTGTGCTAGGGTGAGGCAACTACGAATTGCCATCCACTTCCCTGGGAGTTGTATATATGCACGGTGAATAAAAGAGAAGACAGCCCCATGCACAACCATCACAAGGTTACCACTGGAGTAGGACGGGCTGAACCACTTCTCTCCCTCTGTTCTGCAACTGAGCACCCTTGGCGCCTCCCCCCCCACTCCCTCCCTCCCTCCCTCCCACCCTCCCTGCCACCCTCCCTTTGGGTATTTTGATAGCTTAGCCAGGAGCATCAGAGCCAAAGAAGATGAAGAAGTAGAGGCAGCTGGTCATTCTCTCACTCTCTCTTTTTTTTTTTATAAAAAAGGAAAAAAAGTTTTATTACAAAACTAGTTTGTATAAAACAGGGTTATACATGTTTTCGGTAAGTTTGTAATAAAACAGTAAGGGGGGGAAAAGGCAGTGGTAGAAATTTCCAAAAGGCAACCCATGGGAACCAACTGGCTGCCACTTTGCGTTTGGACAGTAGCTGCATAAACTTGGCTCTCCTTGAACAGTTTTTAATAACATCATTAATACATTAACAACGCTTCTATGAAGTAAGACACATTGGTGCTGAAGTCATTCTGGTGGCATTGAGATCTCACCTATGAGGAGGGTTCTTTACAACACGGGGGGGGGGGGGATGGCAGTTGTAAGATGGACCACACATCTAAAGTATGCAGAGGTAATCGCATTACATGTTAAAGTATCAAGATATACACATTTTAAACCATTTGTACAAAACTTCTATAAATTTTTCTCTCTCTTTCTTATGTACAAAAATATCTTAATATATCCCCAAAACTGGTTAGGATAGATACAAATAGATTTTTTTTCTTATAATAAAAAAAAATTCACAAAGATTGGAAGCATTCTATGATGAAAACAGAAGCAAAGACCTTGGGAGGGAGAATGAGGGTTTGGGGAGGATGCCCAAGAACTGAATATGGTATAACATAGCTGCTTCGCTGCAGACAAATGCCCACAGCTCACTGGGATGGGGCTTCCTAAGGAAAGACGTCAAGACGTCAACCCAAGTCCAAGGGCTAAGACTTGGTTTCGACAGAGGGTGGGCGGGCGGGGAGGTGAAGGCACTGGCGAGTGCTTTCGACCCTGCCTGTTAGTGGTTGGCTGGGAGTCACTACAGGGTGCGTGTAGCTCTCTCTTGCTCTAGGAAAGGAACCCACTGCTTTTGCACACCAGCTGTGACTTGGGCTTAGGTTCAGGTCCCAGGCACTCTTCTCGCGTGTCTGAGAATGATTGGAGTGCAAAGACACTGTGTGGAGCCCACCCCTGTTTGCTGAGAACATGGCATCTCAGTCGAGTTGCCCTTGGAGGTGGGCCGTCTGGCTTGCTTGTTTTCTTTCTTTTTCTTTTCTTCCTCCTTCTCAATGCCTGTGGCGAGAAACAGTAAAGACCAGGATTTGCTGTCACCCTGTAACAGAAACAAGAGAGGTTAGTGTGAATTCAGAGGGTATCGGTAGAGGCTGTGGAGGCTTGGGGAGAGCCTGTCAGGTAAAACATCTCTTTGGACAAGAGCCAGGACTCAGTACCCAGGGTCTTCGCACCTGACCTCTACCCTCCATTCCTTAGAAACTTGGGCAAAGCCACTTTCAGGGGGCAATACTGAAGCTAACAAACTAGGATTTGAAACAGTCCTAACAGCAAAAAGCAACCCCCCTCCGCGTTCCTGGAGGCAGCCCCTACCCTCCACGGACCCTCAAACAGAGGAAAGGGGGCCCAGGCAAGAAAGCCTCTGCCCAACCCCAAATGAAACGTACCTACTTCGAAAGTCCATTCCCAGTGGGCCGGACAGACCCTCAGAACCAGTTGGTGAAGTCCAGCAGCTCCTGTTCCTCTGGGCTGAGAGGGTCGTAAGATCCCTCGTCGGAGGAGTAGGACGAGACCGGAGAACCCGCCATAGAGTTCATGTCGTTGGAGTAGTTGGGGGAGATGGTGGGCGACAGGACGCCAGCCTGGAAGGCGGCGCTCACCGCGTCGTGCTCGTCCAGCAGCTGCTGCAGAGCGCGGATGTACTCGACGGCCGAGCGCAGCGTTTCCACCTTGCTCATCTTCTTGTTGGCCGCGCCGTTGGGGACGTGCTCCCGGAGGGTAGCAAAGCCCAGGTTGACCAACTTGACCCGGTTACGCTCGCGCTCGTTGCGGCGCGCCACGGCGGCCGGCTGCTGCTGCGGCAGGCTGTAGCCGAACCCGCTGAAGTTGAGCCGGCGTTTGCAGCGCATCAGTTCCGGAGAGGACGAGCGCTGGCGCTTGACCTGCTTGGCCGCTGACTTGTGACCGCCCCCTGAGGGCTGGCCGTCGGCCACTGGGCTCAGCTGCGGCGCCTGCTGCGGCTGCGGCTGCTGCTGCGGCTGCTGCGCGCTCTGCGCTGCTGCTGCTGCCGCCGCCGCCGCCGCCGCCGTGGCAAAGAAGCAGGCTGCAGGCGGCAGGAAGGACTGCGGGGGCTGCGGCTGCTGGCCGGCTCCGCTCTCCATCTTGCCAGAGCTCTCCATTGCCCGGCCCAGGAGTCGCCGCGGGGAAGAGCGAGAGGGGTACGCGGGGTGCGCGGAGCGCTAGGGGGACGCGGGACTCGGAGGCACGATCAAAAGGGGCGAAGAAAAGGAGAGAGGAAGACCGGGCCCCGGAGGAAAGTTAAAAGAGAAGAAACGCGCAGAAGGCCGCAGAGTTCTCCAGCTGCGGCGGAGGAAGGTGCCTGGGCGATCGTCTTCCCTCTGCGCCGCCTCCTCCCTCCCCTCCTCCCGCCGCGGTTGGCTTCGGGAGCCTCGCGTGGCGCTCGCGTGTGCGGCCGCCGCCGGCGCCTTCTCGGAATTAAAAGAAAAAGGGAAAGGGAAAGCAGCAGCAAAAGTCAGTGCTGAGCGCGCTCTGCCGGGTCGCCCCGCTCCGGTGCTGCACTCTCTTGCGCCCGCTCTCCCCGGCTCCAGCCTAGCTTGAGCCTAGTTCTGGGATTATTTGGTTAACCCCCTTTTTTTTCTTTCTAATTCCTCTTTCGCCCCCAATTCGCCCTCCCTGATGGGCTCCCAGCCGGTACGCCTTCCACGTTCCCTGGCCAGAAGTGAGAGAGTGCTGGGCGGCTGCGGTGCGGCCGCCTTTTCAATGGGACACCCAGCCCCACGCGCAGCCCTGGCCCCGCCTCGCCCCCCACTCCCCACCGCTGCCGCGGGCGGCTGCGGCCCCCCCCCCCCCCCCCCCTCCCCCCCCCCCCCCGCCCCCCCCCCTCCCCCCCCCCCCCCCCCCCCTCCGGTTGCCCGCGCCCGCTCCTTGCAAACTCTCCATTCAGCCGGGTTTGTTGTTGCAGTGCGTGCGCCTGGCGCGTGCCGGACTCCCGGCTGAATAAACAGGCTGCGCGCTCGGGGCGGTGGCTCGGGGCGCCAGGGGGTGGCTCTAGAAATGGGGGCCTTTTTCTTAAAGAGGGTAAATGGCTCTGGGACTTGGGGTGCCTAGGTGGAAAGCCTGGAGGGAAAGTGTCTTTGGAGTCTACTGAGAACTTGGAAGAAAATGCACAATGCACGGAAGGATTTAGTCAGGAAAAAGTAGCCAGGGGACCTCATGGAGGTGGGGGGACCAGGTTTCTGTTTTTTTCCTTTTTCTTCTCTCCACAGTTATTCTGGAGGATTCTTTGACGGCCCTTAAAAAAATAAAACAGATTTGTAATTAGGTTTAGAAAGATGGAAGGAGAGAGACGTTGCAGACAGTGAGTAAAGCACTGGTCACTGTATGAAAACTTGAGTCCCTTGGGTCCTCTTACTAGCGTTGCGGCGCTAGGTAAGTTCTCCCCTTTCTGGCCGCTTCTGTAGCCGGGGAAGGCTGCATTAAGTGGGCAAGGCTGTCCTATTCTTCTTCTCCAGATTCAAGACGAGGATGTGCTGGACACAACTCGCCAAGTGTGGAGAGGATAGAGGACGTGAACTGGTGCTTACCAGTTCTCCAAGAAACGGAGGAAGGAGAATCTTAAGTTCGAGGCTAGCTAGAACTACATAGTGAGACACCCATCAGTTTAGAAAATGGTGTGTGTGTGTGTGTGTGTGTGTGTGTGTGAGAGAGAGAGAGAGAGAGAGAGAGAGAGAGAGAGAGAGAGAGAGAACGGTGCGTGCAGGTGGTCAGTGGTGCAGTGGTGTAGGGACGTGTATATAGGGAAGCTCTCGGGGTTATCTAATTCTGGCCCTCTGGAACACCTGCCACTCCTCAGAAGATGCTTTCTAGATTGGTTGTGAAAGGAGAGCACTCCGGGATATTCCAAATCCAATGGAGAAGGAGGACGAGGGCTGCTCGGAAGGAATGGAGGGTGACTGAGTTTGGGCAAATGGAAAGGCTTCCCTCCTTGTCCTGCTCTGCCGCAGACGCCTCGGAGGCCTTGGCGCAGCCTTCATCCCGCCCCAGGCGTGTGCCTGGCGGGCCGGTGGCAGGCGACTGGGAGCGGAGCCCGCTGGGGCCGTGTGCTGGCACTGCGAGAGAGGGGGAGGCGCCTGCAGCGGTCGCCGGCGCTGGGACAGTGCCTGCCCAGGCGCCCTTCCTGGGCCCTAGGCCTGGCGCGCTCTCTGTCCGAACCAAGTCCAGCTTAGAAACGCCACGCACTGCAGGCAAAGGTCTCAGACTGCTCTGGTACACCCTGGGCTGGTCTCTGGTCAGGGTCTACATAGGCAGAACCAAGCAGAGGCCAATTCTCTGGTGGGTTTGTCCAGAAGTCCTCAGGTTCGATCAAGGGCTGGAGCGCAGTAATGATTATGGTGAAGTACCAGGATAATGGCTTCTAGTTATCGTAGTTATTATTATTTTAATTATTATTGGAGCCGTTTTTTAGTGTTTTACTGCATAGCTAAAGCTGGCCTTGAGCTCTAGGCAATCTTCCTACCTTAGCTTTCCCAGGACCGAGATTATGAGCATTGTCCACAATTTCCGGCCAGGATAATTGCTTCTAGATGGTTTCTCTTTGTGGAGATGGGTCTTCCTAAAGGGTCCATGAAGATGTCCCAGAGTGATGTCCTAGACATGAGTGGCTAATTAAGAGTGTTCTTAGAGTAATAATGATATCCATGTGCAGAAAGAACGAACAACTTCCCAACTGAATCACACACCTTGCCTTGGCTCTTTGTAGAAAGATAGTTTGGGGGTGCACAGGTTGTACCCGTGCCAACAGACCAATTCTGTAATCCTTCCCACTCACACAGCCTGTATGCTCTACCATAGTTAGCATATTGACCTCACCTGTACCACGCCCCACCCTCTCCACCACAAGCAGAGACCAGGGAATGAGACTGGATTGATGAGGAAGTCATTCTCAAACACCCATCTAGGACATGTGCTGTGAGGGTGTCTAGGTCATCTTTCTATCACAACTACAAAATGCCTGAGCTACTTTATGAAGAGGAAAGGTTTCTCTAAGCTCACAGTTTTAGAGGTTTTAGTCTGTGATTAATTGGTCCCTTCGTTCTAAACCTGTGTGAAAGGCGTATCATCGCTGAATTACATAGAATGGCAAAACTACTCACATTATGACCGGTTAAAAAGGGGGCAAGAGAAGAGTGCTGCTCGTTTTTGTTTGTCTGTTTGTTTTTGTTAGCTTGACACACTTGGATGTATCCGGGAAGACAGTCTTAACTGGGAAAAGGCCTCTATCAGATTGTCAATTCACAAGTCTAAGGGGGAATTTTTTGATTAATGATTGATGTGGAGCGGAAGAGCCCGGCTTGCTGTGGGCGGTTACACCTGGGCAGATAGTCCTGGGTTGTGTAAGAAAAGAGGCTGAGCAAAACCAGGAGAAGCAAGCCAGTGAGCGGTGCTCCTCCTTGGCCTCTGCTTTGGTTCCTGCCTGGAGTTCCTGCCCCATCTTTCATCCATGATGAACTACAACTGCAAAAGGAAACATACCCTTTCCTTACCAAGTTACCTTAGGCCATGGTCTTTCTCAAAGCAATAGGAACCCAGCTAAGGCAGAAATTGGTACCAGTTACAATGTTGTGACAGACCTGACCTTATTGTTTTGGGAGGAGTTAGGGAAGACTTTGGAACTTTGGACTTGAAAAGCCATTATAGCTTAATGCACTGTTGTGGGAGTTGAAAGCTAAGGATGCTGAAGGATGGAGACATGGCTTGTAAAGTTTTGCAAGGAAGCAAAGCTGATTCATGTGCGATTTGAATGAGGAATCTGTGGCTCTGGTCAACTGGGGTGGAAATACCTCGTGATTAACACGAGGCAAGAAACACTAAAGAGAACTTTTTTTGCTTTGCTGGGACAATCAATGCTGGTCATCGACAGCTGGAGCTTAGAAATCAGCTGCAGCTGAGAGGAGACCAGCACTGTTGAGGAATAATCATCTGAGAAGTGTTTCCTGAGGGACAGCACATGGAAGCTGTGGACCAGAGGGAGCCAAGGCTGACAACTGAAGATGGTAATGTGTAAAAGCCACCTAGGTTGGACTGGTGGCTTTGCATGCGTGGAGGAGGCTTGGAGAGCAGCTGAGGCTTGGCACTGTATGGCAGGACCGGAGTTCCTGAAGAGAAGCCCTTGGTGAAGATGCAGCTTCACTTACGGTAGAGACTCCAGCATGTTGAAGGTACCAGTAGCACCATTACTGTCACGGACAGCAGCAGCTGTGGAGTGGAATCCATCTGAGCCTACGAGACGGGTCTTATGAGTTGTATATGGCCAAGCCAGAGAAGTGGAGCTGCTCAGACTCTTTGCAGGCCAGAAGATGATGAGTGAGTCCCAGATGTTGGACACTAAGCTATTTTATACTACTTAAGTTTGGCTTTGCTCTGATTTGATTATGATGACGGTATCCTGATTCTTCTTTCTTGGAGTAAGAAAGTATTTAACTTATTTTTTTATTTTACAGGAGCCCACAGTTGAGAGACTTTGAACTCTTTTTTTTGGGGGGGGGGGATTTCGAGACAGGGTTTCTCTGTGTAGCTTTGTGCCTTTCCTGGAACTCTCTTGGGAGACCAGGCTGGCCTCGAACTCACAGAGATCCACCTGCCTCTGCCTCCCGAGTGCTGGGATTAAAGGCGTGCACCACCACCGCCCGGCCGAGACTTTGAACTCTTAAAGAGATGTTTAGGGAAGAGCATGGTGGTTGTCCAGTGCCATAGAATCAGCTCTGAAAACATACATATAAGCAACACTATACAGACTGCACAGGTTAGATTTAAGAATATACATGTCTACAACATATTTGTATGCAATAACAATTAATTAAAAAGGAGTCTATAAATTGAATGAGAACAGGGAAGGGTATATGGAAGAACTTAGGAGGAGGAAAGGGAGAAATGTTGCCATTAAATTATAATCTCCAAAATAAAAAAATAAAAAAGAAGTGTTGGATTTTTAAAGAAAACTTGGGATTTTAAAGTAATGAAAAATTTAAGACTGGGACTTTTAAAGTTACACTATGCTTATATTGTGATATTAGTGGGAGACCTTGGGGATGAAGAAGAAAGGAAAGGCTATGGTTTAATAAATGATGTATTTGTGTGTCCAGTTGACAGCGGGTCAGTTGTCCTGGTTGGTTTTGTCAACTTGACACAAACCTAGACCTATTTGAGAAGGGCGACTCGTAGTTGAGAAAAACACCTCCATCAGATTGCCTGTAGACATGGCTGTTGGGCATTTCCTTGGTTAATTATTGATGAGGGAGGGCCCAATCCACTGCCAGTGCTGCAACTCTGGGTGGTCCTGGATGGTATAAGAAATCTGACTGGGCAAGCCATTGGAGCAAGCCAGTAAGCAGAGTTCCTCCATGGCCTCTTCTGCAGTTCCTGTCTTGGCTTCCTTTGTGGACTGTGACTCAGAATGCATAAACAAACAAACAAACAAACAAACAAACAAAAAACCAAAACCAAACAGACGGACAAAAACAACATTTCCTCCTTAAGTTTCTTTGGCTGTGGTGTTTTATCACAGCAATAGAAACTCTAACTAATACAGAAAGGGGCTGTAATCCCACAATTTCCCTCAGGGACCTCAGATACTCCCAGGAGGCCTTATCTGTTAAAGAGTCTACCACCACCCATAGCATCACCCCGAAGGACAAAACAAAACAAAACAAAACAAAACAAAAAACCTTTTAATTCATGAAACCATAGGGAATATTTAAGATCCAATCTAACATGGAGCAGGAGACTCAGCTCTTGGCTTCCTGGAACCTCACTGTGATAATTGTTCTAACTACTGGAAATTCAGTATTGCGTCTCCCCTAGCACTAAATAATTCCTTTGATTCTTGGTCAGTGATGATGCTGGTGAATCAGGGTGGTAGAGATAGGAACCACATTTTAGAACACTAACAACCTTGAGGCTATTAAATACCGATCGTGCAGTGTGATCCTTCATCAAAGGAGCTACTGAAGGACCACTGGCCCACATTCTATATCAGCTTTCTGTGGCTTTCTTGCCACCCAGTGGGTTGACTGCAGACAAGTCCCCAGGGTTTTACTTGACCAGGTCACTTGAACAAAGTCCCACTTTATTCAAGAAGAACTGCATACCTTTATCCCAAACTCATCAACAACTCCATTGCCTATCTGTCAAAGCCGTTACGATAATGAAGTCAGGAGCTGTCGATGAGACTGCTTTGGAAAGAGCCGCATAGGTATCAGGGAATACACAATGAATGTTCTGTCTTGTGATGGGGGAGGGCAATACATCTGTGTTACCCAGAACACAGACACTCTGGCAAAAGGGAATGGTTTGCCTCATCTTTCCATACAATACATTTGATTTTTCTTATGTCATAACATCCTTGAGCTGGACCATGCTTGAGATCAGTCCTTGTCTACATTCTGAGCCAAGATCCTGTAGGGGGAGAAGGCTTTCCTAGTGAGCCATGGCAACTGCTTCCTAGATGGCCTGAGCCTGGCACCTTTAGTCTTTTGGAATCTTACTTTCACTAACAGTAGAAGATCAGACAGGTAATATTTTCATTCACATACAGCTCAGAATCCTGTGGCTTTTCTCTGTGGAAATGAGGTATGCCTCATCTCTTTGAAAAATTTCCATTTATGCCACATTTTTGAGGTGGGACATTCAATACTAAAGACTAAACTAGGTTTCATTTCTTTCTTTTATTTTAATTTTGTTTTTGTTTTTCAAAATAAGGTTTTTCTCTGTGTAGGCCTGGCTGTCCTGGAACTCACTCTGTAGACCTCAGACTCGGAGATCTGCCTGCCTCAGTCTCCTGAGTGCTGGGATTAAAGACGTGGCTAACTTAGGTTTCCCATGAAACAATTTCTTAATAAAGTTGTGTGTATAGTGGATCTTAAATGAGGGGCAAAGAGTAAAAAAAAAAAATGCAGTTAAGTCTTGGACTCGGATTTTTGTGTAATCTTCAATTTGGAGGAGTTTTGAATCCCAGAACTTCAGGTGCTCTGAGAAAAGAGGATGCAGATGGAATCAGTTGCAAACTCAGCTCCTGCCAGCCACGACACAAGGCCTCATTCCTGGAGGGTGAGCAGTCCTAAGCCCACGCTAGATACTGTCCTAAGGGGAGATAGTAGCCTACCCAGGGAAAATGCCAAGTGCGTCCTAAATGGGGTCTCCTGGTTAGGCAAGCCTTTTCTGCCCTTTCCTAGGTAACCTTGGAGAAACTGCTGGGTCTGCAGCGAGGCAGAGAGGGCCCCTCAGGAGGACAGCGGAATACAAGCAACAGCCCGGCCTGCACCTGCATCAAGGACTCCAGACTTCTAATGAACCTATTCACTTTTTCAATATGTCTTAAAAAGAAAAAAAAAGTTGGAAAAAAGCAAAACAAAACAAGCACAAAGTATATTTTATTGTGGCTTTTTGGATAAGGGGGGAAGGAGGGGAGGGAGTAATTTGCAGTCAGCCTCACAGGAGCTTTTGAAGTTCTCCAAATAAGGAGAACTAATGCTAAGTCTTTATTTTTTTTTCTAAAGCCCCATTTACATTATGATTAAATACCTTCCTTGGATAAGCATAAAGAAAGTCGTTAATCTATATAGCTCTCCAAAGAATCAATACATTCTAAACTTTTGTAGGATTTGTTACACTCTATTTTGTTGTTACAGTAGGCCGGCCCAGCTCTGTCTAGGCACAGGGTTCTTCTTCCCTCCCCCTCAGCACCTCCTCCAAGAATGAAAACAAAGCAAAGGTCTTTCACCATAAACAAAACCAGCTGATTCTTCACAGAGAACCCCTGAATAGCTTGGGAAGGGGGAAAAAAAACCCTTACAATAAATGGTGCATTTTTTTTTCTCTGCTGGGTATATTATTCAAGGATCAGGGCAGTATTCAAACAGAGGTCCATTTTTTTGCTCAGCAAGAGAGTTTAGAAAAGAAGCGTGGAGTCCATTCAGAGCTTCCCCCTCACAATCACAGGGCTCTGTGAAACCTATCTTCCATGCCTTGTCAGACTGTTTCTGGGGACCAATTAGCGCTTTGTTGCACGGCTTCTTTGCTGAATCTTTGAGCAGCAGGAAAAAGCGCTCTTGAGTCTCCCCTTATTTTGACCATTTCAGTCATTACTCAGTGTAATAATTAATATGACAACTGGACGCTCCAGTTTGTATAGAAACACCTCAGCGACAGGAGCGAGTTTGCAGTGGGTGGTAATGAGCCGCACATCGGCCCCAGAAGCCACACACACAAAAAGGGAATGAATGGCGACAGAGAAAGAGAAGGGATAAAGATAAAATAGTTGGCACAACGCAGAGGGACGTAAAACAGCCTGGAATGGAGAGAGGGAGGAGGAACCGGGACAATTAGAAGGGGAGGGGTAAACACCCTACGGAGGTTAACTTATTTTGAAACTGTTTGTGAATAGGACCGTGGACGTGAGTAGCCAGCTTTCAGCCCATTGCCCCCACCCCGCCCCCCGCCCTTTTATGGACCATCTTGGAGGAAGGACGGGGATAGGGGATGCTGCAATCTTTAGATTGTTCTCGGACTCCTAGAAAGTGCATCCCCTGGCTATCAGGCTCAAATCCCAGCAGCCCTTCGCTTGGTGTTCTGCAAAAGCCAGGTTACTTTGGCAGGACCAGAGATACCCTACCGTCTCGGGGGATGAATTTTGGGGAAAAGATAGTCCAGACTTTCAGACACTGCATCAACTCTGCGCAGTCTACCGCTGCAGGGTTCCGGAGCTAGGAGGGGGCTCTGGGGTTGCTGCGCAGCTACTGAGTCCCTGTGTTGCGCGCTGTGCCCCTGGGCTGCGACCCCTATGGGACGGCATAATAAATAATTAGAACGTTTAAGTCTGTTGGCCACAGCTCATGCTAATGAGGCAGATAAGAACTCACACTAAGCCTCAGCGACAGTTTGCATATAAGACAAAAAACAAACAAAAGCTCCCCAAACTCAAACCCTGCTCTTTTCGCCCCAACTTGCTCCTTCTGTAATTCCTGTCCCCAAACCTTTTACTTAATTCTGATTTCTCTTACACACCTTCCCTCCCTCACCTGCACACTCAACATTTCTTCCACCCAAAGGGGCCTCCCTGTGAAGATTGCCTCATTCCCCTGAAAGTTCACTCCCAGCTGCCTTGTCTGGCCAGTCATCTAGTGATTTTTTTCTTTGTACGGAACACATGCTACCTCACATCCTGAGGGTAGGACTTGAAAGCTCGGGAAACCGGGAGCTTCTCTATGTCTTGGGTGCTGTCCAGGTTCAAGGGGCTGGGGGATCTTCTAGGTGGGTGAAGAACAGGGGCACTAGGAACCTAGGAGTTCCTGAACTGCTCCCTCCCGCCTCCCAAAAGCAGGAACAGTTTACCGAAGTGTCTGAGGTCAGTCGTGTGTCCCCATTGTATGGCCACGCGTCCTGTGTCCATCAGCACCTCCCCAAGCCCAGACTCAGCCTGACTCCTTGCGGTGCAGTCTGGGAATACTGTGGCTTATCAATCAGTGGACTGGGGACCTGGATACTGGCGCTGAGGGCCAAGGAGAAAGTTGACCGGTAACAGGTTTCAGAGGAAGCAGAAGCCCGGCCAGTCACTGAGGGAGACATCTTGCCTGCCTGGTTCAACCACTGGTCCATAGTCCCATTTGTATCACAAACAAGGGACAGCAGCCAGAGGGATTTTGAATCCTTGGGGGGGGGGGGCGAGCATCAGGGAGTAATTTTTAATATGGATACTCCTTGAAGTGAAACCTGTAGCAGCTGCAAAGATGAGATTTAAGGACCTACTATTTATAAAATTCTCTGTGTTAAATATAACGTAGCAAGAGGACACACTAGTCCTGTCAAGTGCTAGAAAACACCGTTTAATTCTAAACGTGACTGAGGCCAATGTGAGCATCTATCCATCACATAACTGGTACATTTGAGAAGAGGGAGACAAGTCACATTTGCTGCTGCTTCCTGGGAAGGTTCGGATGGAATAGTCGGTGTGAAAGGAAGAAAGTCCATTAAGACAACGGGACAACAAAAGACTGCCCCCTTCCTCGGACTCCACCCTCTCCACATACCTGAGTACTGCTCAGATATAAATTCCAGGTAAGAACAGTGGCTGCAAATGCTTCCTCAAGTCACCCAGAGCCTCTCTCCTAAGCAGATGTTTGACAGTGTAGAAAATACAAGCTGGACCACACAACACTCTAGTGACAAGTCACTTCCCTCTTTGAACTCATATATATTTATGTACTTATCTTCCTTATAAAATAACCTTCATGGGTAAATGATGTTATCATCAGCCTGCATTACGTAGTGGTAATGCTAAATGCTCAAATTATGGGCCCTGCTAGCCAGAAAGCAACCCTCAGCATCCCAGAGACAAATGATTAGGGCTAGCGACAAGGATAAACTTTGGGTCTTTGGTGCATCTTGATTAACACGCAACAGAATGAAACACCACTGTTCCCCACAGCTTCCTTGGAGAAACAGGACATTGATCTGTGACTGGAATAGTTTCTCCTCTGAAATATGGGGCCTTGTCTTCCGTTGCTGGATGTGTGGATAGCTTGCCACCTGCTGGTTATTAGTGGAACTGCAACAGGAACGGTGTAGGGGAAATCTGCAATGGAATTCATTCCACATTACTCAGTTCAGTTCTATTAATTCTGCTCTACCTAATGCAGATATATATGTCCCCTTCACCACGATGGCCACAGTAATTATATCTGAGGTGTTCTCTCTGTGTGTGGTGAATGTGTGTATACGTTGGCATGTGTCTGGAAGCCAGAGGACGATCGTGAACACGTTCCCCCTCGTCAGGCTTCACCTTAGTTTTTGACAGTCTCTCACTGAACCAGTAGCTCATCCATTTGCGAAACTCTCTGGCCATTGAGCTCTAAGGGTCTCCTTCTTCCCTTCTTCCCACGATCACTGTGACTGGCTTTTATTTTATTTTACTTTTACTAATCTGAACTCAAGTCTGAATATTTGGGCTGCAAGAACTTTATCGGCTGAGCTGTTTCCCCAAACATGTGAGGTGCGTTTAACATTCAGATTCTGAAGCTTCATCCCATGCCTAATCAAACAAGACCAGGGACCTTGTTCTCTCAACAAGCTACGTTTCCTGTGCCAAGGATGGGAACTGCCTCACCCGAGGCACGCTGAGTGGTAAGGTAGTGAAAACAGAACCCTTTCTGGTAAAGAATGTGTATTTGTCCCGAAAGGTCAGGTACCCAGGTAGTTCTGAGGGAGGGGAAGTGGGTAAGTTAATACTGGGATGCTTGTCTTACTGGGCCTAGGGAGTGGTCAGAATCCTGACTCAGAGGGAAAGGTGCCATACAAACGGCCTGCCCGGTGCCAGGGATTTACATGCCTTTACTTCCAGTCCACTGAGTCCTCCAATTGGAGGCTACTTCTTGGCCTTACTGTGACATGATCCACAGGTTCCTCACTATCCACATTCCTGCTCTATTTCTCTCCAGCCTCAACTACTTTCTTCGAGTTTGGTCCCTTTGCAACTCAGAAAGCTTGATTGATTACCCTCGATTTATAACCACTAACCGTTTCTGGCAACTCCTTTAGAGAAGCCCACATCCATGTTCTTCAGTGTCTTAGCTTTTGTTCTGAGCATTTCTCTTTCTCTCATTATTTATTTATTTTTATTATATTTTATCTTTATTATTATTTACAACAATTTTTAAATTTCAATAGATTTTTGTCATATTCCTACCCTTCCCCAAGTCCTTCCAGATCCTCTTGCCTTCCCTACCCACTCAACTTTAAGTTCTTTCTCAAAAAAACAAAACAAACCAAAAACGGATTCCTCCAAAACCAAGAAAACAAAACTACCCCCAAAAGAAAATAAAAACCACCAAAACCATAACCAAATGAAAACCCACACACATAACTTCTGTAGTCCATTATATGTTGGGCACCTGTGCCTGAAAGTGGGTCCTGACCTGGAGTGGTTGATGTGCCAAGTGTCACTCTATTGGAGAAAACTGATTTTCCCTCTCCCATCAGGTATAAGTGACAGTTCAGTTGTTAACTTTTACTCTGGTGGCTAGATTTTCATTCATTCATCTTTTAAAAAATATAACAAAATAAAATATAATAAGATAAAACAAAACTATCACTTCAGAATTGGACCAGACAAACCAACAGACGGAAAAGAGCCCAAGAGAAGGAACAAGAATCAGAGACCTATTTGTTCACTCAGGAATTCCCTAAAAACACTAAACTAGTAGCCATAATATGAAGACAGAGGACCTGGTGCAGGCCTGTGCAGAACCCCAAGTGTGGTGATATTATGTCCCCCAAAATATTGTGCACCCTAATAAACTTATCCGGGGTCAGACAACAGAACAGCCACTAGATACAGAGGCCAGAAAATGGTGGCACACATGCCTTTAATCCTAGCACTCCAGAGGCACAGATCTGCCTGGATCTCTGTGAGTTCAAGGCCACACTGGAAACAGCCAGGCATGGTGACTCATGCCTTTAATCCCAGGAAGTGATGGCAGGAAGCAGAAAGGTATTTAAGGTGTGAGGACGAGGAACTAGAGCCTGGTTAAGCTTTTAGGCTTTTGAGCAGCAGTTCAGCTGAGATTCATTCTGGATGAGGACTCAGAGGCATCCAGTCTGAGGAAACAGGATCAGCTGAGGAATTGGCGAGGTGAGGAAACTGTGGCTTGTTCTGCTTCTCTGATCTTCCAGCATTGACCCCAGTACCTGGCTCTGGGTTTGTTTCTATTAATAAGACCTTTTAAGATTCGTGCTACATCTGTCGCCCAACGTGGGGCACGAACCTATGACCCTGAGATTAAGAGTCTCATGCTCTACTGACTGAGCTAGCTATATATTGATATGATAAGATAAAAAGGTGAATTATTGAATCTACTTTTAAAAAGTAACTACTGGTTTAAATAGGATAAGTAATGGAATGTTTTGTCTGAGTTTATCAAATGTTACTGGACTGGACATTGTTAATTTATATAATGGAGTTTTTTGTCTGAATCTGTCAAATGTTAGTGGACTAGACATCATTAATGTAATTCTTGATTTTATATATATATATATATATAGTTATTGTACTTATTGTATATAGTTTTTCTTATATTAGTTATAACTTTTCCCTTTTATTAGAATAGAAGGGGGAAATATGGTGATATTTTATTTATGCTGAAATGTGATTTTATTTGTATGTTAGTAAATAAAAGTGCCTGGGGGTCAGAGCTAATAACAAGCCATTTAGCAGAAGTCTGGCAGTGGTAGCACACGCCCTTAATCCCAATCACATGACAGGCAGATCTCTGTGTGTTCAAGGATACAACCAGCATGGAGACACACGCCTTTAATCTCAATACCAACTATAGAGACCTGGAGGTCTGTATAGACAGGCAATGACGAGGAGGTCATATGGTTGGGTTTACAACCAATGAGAAGGCAGAGCAGAAAGTCAATAAAAAGACAGACACACAGGAAGCAGGCCTCTTTCTCAGGGGAAGGATGGCAGCGGCAGCGGGTGGTAAGAAGGCAGTCTTGGTCTCAGCTCTTAGCTACTGCTCTCTGACCTCTGGGGCTTTTAACTCTGCATTTGGCTCTGTGTTTCTTATTTAATAAAACCGTTCAGAATTATATCTACACCCAAGCTTGCTACTTCAGTCTCTGTGAGCTCATGTGAGCTTTGCATGTTGCTTTAAAGGGCCTGATTTTCCTGGTGTCCTCCATCCCCTCTGGCTCTCACACTCTTTCTGACTTCTCTTCTGCAGGGTTCCCTGAGCTCTGAGGGGAGAGGGAAGGGATTTGTAACCAACAAATAACTGATTTGACTTAAGGCCCACTCCACAAGATGTAACCCATACCTGACATTGGTGTAGATGGTCCTGGGACCTAGGGGAAACCAAATAATACTGGTCTAAAAAAAGAAAAAAAATGTAGTGATAAAACGACTCCGTATGATATTCTGCTATACTCATAGACCAGTGCCTTGTTCAGTCATCATCAGAGAAGCTTCCTCCTGCAGCAGATGGGAACAAATATAGACCAACAGGCAGATACTACACATATAGTGAGAGACCTTGGAGCACACAGCCCTAAATGGGATGTCTGCATCAAATCTCTTTTTCCTTAATCCCATGTGTAAGCCTGCATCATTGATTTAATAGCTTTATTAAACCACAATTATACTCATAAAACAAACAAACAAAACAGCCTTTTCATCCAAAAAAGAAGCCTATCCATCCCTTGACTTTATGACTAGCTTTACCCCATTTATTTCTCACCCCTGCTGATGTTTCCCCTTTGCCAAAGGTCCTAATTTTGATGGTTAAATTGGTACGTGAACTTGACTGGACCAGAGTGCTCAGATATCCAGCTAAATGTTTTTAGCACTATCTCTAAGGATGCTTCTGGATGACTTTAACGTTTAAATTGTAGATTGAATATGACATTACATTCCCTATGTTGGGACCTCATCCACTCTGATGATGACCTGAATAAATAGAACAAAAAGGGGCAATTCTGTCTGCCCCACTGTTTTTCTCTCTGACATCTCTTGCCTCCAGACTTGGGCTCAGACTAGAACTTATGCTGCAGGAATCTTTCTGAAATAGCACTCTAACATCAATGAAAATAGAAGAGAGGAAATGTGTTTGCCATGGATCAAAGCCAAGATAGTTCCTGAAAGGCCTTGGTCCTAGGTTCAGTTTGCATCCTCATTTTATACTCTAAAACCACAAGGTGGGGTGAGCAAGCAAGGGAGATTTTGCAGAAGCATACATGGCAGCCAGCCCTTTGTTTTTAAAGGCCTACATTATAGTTGATATGTGTAAGCTTTTGTGGTCAGGTTGCTAAGGGCAACGACCCATTGTTCCAGCCATTTCTCAAGGTCTTTTTTTTCCAGGTAGCAGGTGAATTCATGCTTGGAAATGAACAGTACAGCAGCATTTCAAGCAAATCACTAAATCATTATCTAATATTTTTTTCTGTTATTCTGCTTCACTTGTTCCTGGGTCTCTAGGTTGGTTATAGGACTTGAGGCTGAGTGAAGTAATACTGAGTTATAGTATCTATCAATCTAATCAATCTATCTTTCATCTGTCTGTCTGTCTGTCTGTCTGCCTATCTGCCTGCCTGCCTACCTGCCTATCTATCTATCTATCTATCTATCTATCTATCTATCTATCTATCTATCATCTGTCTGTCTGTCTGCCTATCTGCCTGCCTGCCTGCCTGTCTACCTACCTACCTACCTACCTACCTACCTACCTACCTACCTGTGTGTCTGTCTGTCTGTCTGTCCGTCCATCCATCCATTTGCCTGTCTGTCTTTCTGTTCATCCGTCCGTCTATCTATCCATCCATCGATCATTTATCCACTCATATATTCATCAATCTTTTTCTAATCTCCTGCTGGTTCTGATTCCCAAGAGCACTCAAGACTGATACATTTGCCAGTGACTTTATTTTGCTCAATGCATTGGAGGCTTCAAGCCCTTGACTGGACAATGCATTAGGCACTGCTGCTGCCTGTGACATTTAGTCTTAGTTGTCAACATAACTGTATCTGAGATCGATTACAAGGCAAGACCTTGGGCACTCCCGTGAGGGATTTCTTGTGGATCAGATTATTTGAAATGAGAAGAACCTGCCCTAAATCTTGGTGCCATTTTCCATTGGCAGCCTAGATAAAAGGAGATAGAGGAAGCTTTGCCTTCATCCTCACCAGCAAGTTCACATACTTTATGCTGTGTACCTTTGCTGATATTAGAACTCAGATTCTATGGGTTTCCAACATGGACTGAAGACCATGAACCCTCTGTTCTTCCAGTACTATGCTGAAATTGCTGGGGCACCCTGCTTTGTGGGTTGAGAAGCTACCAGGTTCTTGGTTTCTCTAGTGTGAGATATCTATTGTTGGACTATCCAATCCATACAGTGTAAGTCAATCTAATAAATCCCCTTTAATATCTATTCATTTTATCTATTCTGTTCCTCTAAGGATATGATTCTTAATAAGGCTATCTACATAAGGATACAAAGCCCCTCATATCCTCTTGAATTCTCTTCCTTTAGGATGCCATGTTTCTTATCCCCTTGATCACAACAAGAGAAAAATAGAAGAGTGTGTCTACATTTATTTATGCTTTGTTATCAAGAATACTCCTGACCATAATAGCAAGAACCTGGTAACAACCTAGATGCCCCTCAACTGAAGAATGTATAAAGAAAATGTGGCACATATACACAATGAAGTACTACTCAGCAGTAAAAAACAATGACATCATAAAATTTGCAGACAAATGGATGAAACTAGAAAATAGCATCCTGAGTGAGGTAACCCAGACTCAGAAGAACAAATATAGTATGTACTCACTCATAAGTGGATACTAGATATGAGGGAAAGGATGGCCAGACTGCAACCCACAGCCCCAGAGAGACTTGCTAGCAGGGAAAGACTCTAGGAGGGACACATGGATGGCCCATCAAAGGAGAAGTGGAGGAGATCTACATGAATGGACTGGGAGTGGGGGTTGGTGGTGGTGGAGGGCATGAGAACATAGGGATATGGGAGGGTGGAGCTGGATCAGGGAGAGAGTGGGAGGGCAGAGAGGGAGATACCATGATAGATGAGGACATCATGGAAATAGGAAGAGGCAGGGTGCTGGGGAGGCTCTCAGGAATCCACAAGGATGACCCCCACCTTGGACTGCTGGCAGTGGTCTAGAGGGTGCCTGGACTGGTCTACTCTGGTGACCAGTCTAGTGAATACCCTAACGATCATCATAGAGCCTTTGTCCAGTGACTGATGGAGGCAGATGCCCAGATCCACGGTCAGGTGCCAGGCTGAGCTCTGGGAATCCAATCGATGAGAGACAGGAGGCATTCTGCAGGCGGGGGATGTCGAGATCATGATAGGAGGACGTGCAGAGATGACTGACCACACTAGTGGAAGCCCATGAACTGTAGACTAGTGGCCGTGGAGCTCCCATGGGACTGGACTAGGCCCTCTGGATATGGAAGATGGTTGTTTGGCTCGAACTGTTTGAGGAGCACCCAGGCAGGGGGATCGGGATCTGTCCCTGGTGCATGGGCAGGCTTTTGGGAGCCCAGTGCCTGTGGTGTGACGCCTTGTGCAGCCTTGGTGCAGTGGGGAGGGGCTTGGACCTGCCTAGGCTCAGTGTGCCAGACTCTGCTGACTCTCCATGGAAGACCTTGATTTGGGGGTTGTGGGGATGTGGGGTGGCTTGGGAGGGAGGGCTGAAGGGTGGGAGGGGGAGGAGGGGGAATCTGTGGGTGGTATGTAGAATGAGTAGAAAAATTCTTAATAAAGAGAAATAAAATGAAAAAAAAAATACTCCTGGCAAAGAAATTCTGGCCAAGAATGGAAGTGGATGGTGTGCAACAGAAGATTTCTCAAGACTGTAAAATCAGATGACTGACAGGACTGGATGCTTCAGGAGCCCCTTTTCACCTGAATGCCCAGCTTCACTTAACTGTCCATGAAATGATGTAATCACATCCATTAAAGACACAAGAAATGCATCTTAGTCTGAACTTACCGTCTGGCTCTCAGAGTCTGCAGGCCCTGGATATGAGAAATGTAACAGGTGAGAAGAGATGTTCAGTAACATATTGTGCAGTATCTGTACCACACTAAGAACCTCATGAGCATGGGTAGTAATAAAATATAGTGAAGTGTTAGTGAGTAATGGGCTGAGTGTCACATTTTTGATAGACATACTTTATTCAATTGTGAGTTTATCTGGTTTATTTTTAAGTTACAATTATAGTTATCAACAGGGTTACCAAATTCTTGAAAAAAATCGTTCTTGAAAGCCTGGATAAGCTTCCCCTAGTCTGCCACTGATTATAATGCAGCAGTTGCACAAACTTACCTTGTTCATCTAACCTCAGATCACGCCTTTCTCTCCTGCTCCAGCCACAAGTAGCTCAGGTATACTCCTGGATATTCCTAAGAAGTGTCCCATGTAATTCTAATCTAGATGTTTATACACGTATTCCTTCTATTAGGAACCCCCTTTGCTCCCAAATCTGTGAGTCTGTGACCTTCTCCTGACTCAGTTCTCAGCTCAAAGTCTCTATGTTCAATAAGTTTCCTCTTGATGTAACCAGTCTCCCTCAAAACCTTTTTTTTTTTAAAAAAATAATAGCTCTTCTTAAAACATTATTTCTTCTTTGGTCATACTCAATGCTAACATTACTTGGCTTTTCTTGTTTTTCTTTCTCGTCTTTGTGTTTACTGTTCCTGTTCTTACTAGAATGTGAAATCAATGGGAACGGTAACCTTGACAGTCCTCATCACCACTGTCTAGAACAGTGCCTGGTAAATATGTATTCAGCAAATATTTACTGAGTACATGAGCGAACAGATGACCATACCCAGTGATCTCACTCTGATGTTACCGAGACAGGATGCTAAAAGTATGGCCCCAGAAGCTGTGCTGCATCCATGAAGGTCTTCTTTTCATTTAATAAACCTTTAATCAAAGGCACTTGATTTACTAATTGATTTCATTATAAGTCAATGTAATGCCTAAGTTCTGCTCAGAATTCCTGGAATAGCCAGCCCTAAATATTATTCTGATAAAAAGCATGACTTCATATCTTAATCACATTTAGTGTACAGGGGCATTAGTTGATAATGACCTTCAAGTTTCTGGACTGTCTGTGTGGGGAAGAAGATTACAAAGAAAGATGAGGTAGAAATGAAATTCTGCAGAAGGTGACTGCAGGGTGGGCATTTCCTAAGAGTTGAAGTGTGGCGTTGAAGCGTGTCCTTTAAATTCTGCTGAGGAAAGAGCAGTTCTTCTGATGATAAATCCATCTTGTACTTCCCTTTCTTGTTTCTCATCTTGTTAGGATTAGATGTGGCTGTGAAAGAAGTTTCAAATCTTGGGTGGGTTTAAGAAAATTAGCAATTCATTTCTCTTTTCTACAAAATGCCAGGCCAGCACACTCCTAGATGTCAACTATCACGACCTTTCTCTCTTGATCCCTCTCTTTTTCTGCACTGAAAAGTATGGATGGTTGACATTCTTAAATTTACCCATAATCTACCATGGTGGCTCCCGCTCCAATAGCGTTTCCACATTGGAACCCTCAAGGGGGAAAAATGGAAGGAGAAGGGTACACCTCCTAAAACACACTTCCTTGTAGTTATAAAGATTTTCCTCCTGGATTTCTTGGGTCACACATCTGATTTGTAGCTATACTTAGCTTCAAGGAATTCTGAGAAATGCACCTTTTATTTTACAAAGAATTTCAGCTACCGCCCAAGCTCCAAGGTTCCATTTGTATAAGTGAGGAGGACATAGTCCCTTTGCCTCCTGGAGCTGGCCCTGCGGTTTCTGAGCTACAACCTAAGACAAAAGTGGGATGGTCCATGCATGCACAAAGTGGCCAGTGGGGCAACAGTAAGCACAAATCGTTCCCTTATTGCTGTAAACGTCAGAGAAGGTGTGGCTTTCATTGGTTCTCCTCGTTAATTTGGAAATCTTCAGGTAGGATCTAGGCTGAGAGTGTTCTGGGATGAGGGCACTCTGATGGTAGCAGGGGATTGATGGCAACTGCTCAGTGCTCTTTTCCAAAAATAGACATGATTGTTAACCCTGGGATAAAGCAAGGTTTTTTTTTTTTTTTTTCCTGGAAAGAGGAGGGAGACATCACTACAACTCTGAGTATCTTCAGAGTTCGAGATGCTTTCTATTCTTATTATACTGACCTGGAAAAACCCTCTGACCCAAAGGGAGAAACAATTGTCAGGGCGCTTATAAAATACTGCATTAGAGAAATATTTAGAGTCCAGAATATTTTTTTTGGTAAAGGAAAAATTTAGAGGACAGTGCAATGCCACACTATAAAACTTAGGAAATTCCCGCTCCTTAATACCCCTGTGGCCAGATAGGTCACAGCCCTAATACTGTTATTCTGCTAAGTAGATATAGTTGCTATGGGATGGTCTGTATGTCAAATTGCTCTGATTGGTCAATAAATAAAACACTGATTGGCCAGTGGTCAGGCAGGAAGTATAGGCGGGACTAACAGAGAGGAGAATTGAGAGAACAGGAAGCTGAGTGAAGGAGACACTGCCAGCCGCCGCCATGACAAGCAGCATGTGAAGACACCGGTAAGCCACGAGCCATGTGGCAAGGTATAGATTTTTAGAAATGGATTAATTTAAGATATAAGAACTAGATAGCTAGAAGCCTGAGCCATTAGGCCAAACAGTTTAAACAATATAAGTCTCTGTGTTTACTTGGTTGGGTCTGAGCAGCTGTGGGACTGGCAGGTGACAGATTTGTCCTGATTATGGGCCAGGCAGGGAAACTCTAGCTACATATAGTCTTAAAAAAAAAAAGCTCCCAGTGACTTATTGCTCTACCCATAGATCAGAGTGTTATTCAACCCAAACCAGAGAAGTTTCTCTTTTCAGTAGATGACAAGTAACCCAGACCCCCAACTGGTCAAGGTGCAGAGGATAAGAGACGATTGTGTATCAGCCCTAACTGGGATGTCCTTATCAAACCCCTTGGTCGAAGACTCACGGATCTTTATGAAAGGTGGGGTGGAAGGACCATGCACTCCAGAGATGCTCAGGTGAAGACTGGCTGGGCAACACACACTCAGCTGACAGGGACCGGAAAGATATCTCAAAGTTGGGTGGGAAGGGAAGGGAGGATGAAGAGGGTGGCTGTTAGAGGTGTTAGGGGTGGTGAATATGTTCAAAACACACAGCAGGAAACTCTCAAAAAATTGTTAAATACTGTCTAACGAAAGAAAACATTCATTGCCATGTTGCCATTGTGGATTTTATTTTCTGCCTCAGTGGAACTAGACTTGGAAGTGGGTGCTGGTTAGAGACAAAACCTTGGCCTTTATCCTGCCCTATGATTTTTAAAAAATCTTTTTTACTTTACAATAAACAGAGAATAAATTATATTTACAGAAGGGAGGCTATAGCTCAGTGGTAGCATGTGCAAGGTCCTAAATTCAATCCCCAGTACCAAAATATTTCATTTAAATATATGAAAGCATTGCTTAAACTAAAAGATATCATAATTTGAAATCATAATGCATGAAGAATGATGAGAATTGTCATCTAATACATCTTTAACCAAATAAATTTGATTTACTAACTGATTGTATTATTAGATAACTTAATGTCTGAGTTCTAAGAATTCCAATAGTTCTTAAGTCCCCCTCTTTATCGAGGAAGAATTTAAAAGTTATTAAATTTTTATGGATGATGGGTGATGTCTGGGCCTGGGCTATCACCAAGGGCTGGGTCTTGGTCCGAGGCCCTGAAGCAACTGAGGAGGCCTGTGTTGATGCCTGTGGTTCCTGTCACCACTGAGGGCCATGCATAGACTAGTAGTCTTGTTTGATGTTGGTATCTGAGGGTCACCCTGCCGAAGGGGCCAAGCCAATCTGGGTGGCCTGCACTGCCACTTGGGGCCAAGGTGACATCCTAGCTTGGGTTGCTGCTGAGGACCATGTCTGAGTCTGTGGTCCTACCACAACCAGAGTCTCTGTTGATGTCCCTGAGTCATGTTGCCACCAAGGGCCACACAGATGCCCAGGGTTTAGGCTGCAACCATGACCATGTTGGTGTCTGAGGACAGTGCTGCCAGCAAGACAATTTGAGTGGCCAACGCTGTCACCTGGGGCCATTGTATTATCTAGACCAAGGCTGCTGCTAAGGGCCACATCTGGGTCCGCGGTCCTGCTGCAGCTGGGGTCTGTGTTAGCACAGGGAGTCACTGGAACCATGTTGTGCTGAACCAACCCCTCCCCTCACTGGCCTTGGGATAGTTGGTCCTGACCTTAGCTGGATATTGCAGCAGGAGAGCTGTCCCCGCCCCCTCCCCTCCCCCCTCCTACATTCAGTAAAGATGGCCCCACCCCTCACCACAGGCATGCACCTCACCTGGGGAGCACACTAGAGCTGACCCTGTGGTCAGGGTTGCAGGTGAGCCAACCCTGGGGGCATGAAATCAGGAAAGGTGACTCCGCCCCCTCCATCTACCATATAGTGGCATGAGTGAAATAATGATACCCCTCCCCACCCACTACCACCTGCGGCAGGTAAGAGAGATGGCCCTGGGGTCACAAGAGTGAGAGAACCAACTCTGCCCCTTGCCAGCAGTAGTACACAGGAGAGCAGGCCCTGCACCCCATCTGGACAGCACACTAGAGCTAGCCCTGTTGTCGGGGGTCCAGGCGAGCTAGCCACGAGAACAGGAGAGCTGTCACCCCCCCCCCCTTGTATGCCCCCTTGTATACCTCACCTGGGCAAAACGGTGGAACTGGCCCTGATGGTGAGAGTGTGGGTGACCTGGATCTGAGGACCTGAGAGCAGGAGAACTTGCCCTGCTCCTTGGGGCAGGCTGCATTGGGTGAGCTAGCCAAGGCAGTGCTGGAGAAACTGCCCAGTTAGTGACAGGTAATGAGGGAGAGCTGGCAGTCTGACTAACCCAGCTACCACCCAGGCCCATAACCAGGCCTGTGGATTGGCCCACCCCAACATCCACCGCATCTATGAACTGTTGGAGCGTGTGAGGGGGATGAACCTACAGATCTAAAGCAGCAGGCTCTCCATGACACAGAACAACAACAGGATATCCAAGAGGATCCCCAGTGAGAGTCCATTATAGATGAGTGATGTAGCGGAAGCCAGAGGTCTCAAGCCAGACTCGTGGCAATGAACACTTGTAAGTAAAGATGTGTGTGACTAAACAGGCCACACTACAGCTTCCATGACAATATTCTTCTCCTTTTCTGTTTTTGTTTTTGTTTCTGTTTTGTTTCTTGTTTCCTTTAGTTTACGGTTTTTCTTTTAAATTTGGTTTTGTTTTGGGGGGGAGGTTGCAAGGGCAGAGGGTGGATGTGAGGAGAAAGGGAGATAAGTGGGATTGGAATGCCTGATGTGAAATCCACAAAGAATCAATAAAATTCTTCTGGATGGCTAAAGGCTACACATCCACGTATCTAACATTTCTTCTTGGTCCCACAGCAGTCAGTTCACAAAGGCTGTTGTTTTGAATGGTTTGCATTCATCCCAATGAGACTGAGTGTGGTAGGTGGGGAGCTTGCTCAGGTGTAAGGAAAGCTTATGCTGTGTTCTATTCATCTGAGTGTGCAACACACACACGGTGGTTGTGTGCTATGTCTGCTCCTGCTGTTTGCATCTGGGCAAAGTTCCTCCCAGAATTCATTTGGTGTCCTGTCCATAAGTCTAGGGGTGAAGCAGGGAAGCAAGCTGCCATGACATCTGACGTTCACGCAAGTGTTGTAGTCTCTGAGGGGAACTGACCTGGTAAAGACGGTGGGCTCGTCCCAAACCATGTGAATGACCTCTTTCTGTGAAAACTGACCAAGCAGACCTCTGAGATTCATTCAACGGATGCTTAGTTTGTCTTTGAGTTGGAACTTTTTGATGTTTATCAGTGGTGTTATATTCCACCTCACATTGCGTTAGAATATGTTTAGCGAAAGAGACTTGCACTTTCCCAGTAGACAATAAATTGGTAGAAGCCAATTAGAGATAAAGAGGAAAGCTGAGCGTATCCCAAGTATCTGGAATTGAAATAATATACTCTTTAAAACCTTTCAATTATTGAGAAGATTATATTTAAAACCTCAAACTGAACAGTAGTATAACACACATACACACACACACATACACACTCTCACACACACACACACTCCAAATTAATGAGCCTCAACTACAATAGTACTTAGAAATATTTCATTTAAAATGTATTTATTAGGAAACAGAGATGATT
>CABHPP010141844.1:2284-67818 GCA_902168425.1 Peromyscus attwateri | reverse complement strand
AAAAAAAAAAGATAGAGTTTTTTTTTTTTTAAAAAAAAAAAACTTTCCTATAACAGAGAATTAATTTAGTTAATTTAAGATGACCCAGGCTGTTACGAGGCTCTTCAATGCCTGAAGGCTTGGACTTTGGTATAGGTCCCATCCCCAAGATGTCTTGGGGATCATCTTAAAACAACCCAACACAGACTTCTTGTTTCTTTTGATATCTTCTTTATGCCCCCAAAGAGGAGATGCTTGAAACATGCTTGGTGTTTGGTGTGAAAGGAAAGAGAAATTCAGGATGCTGAATTTTGAAGACTAGAATTCCCCAGGAGGAAAAGCCTTCAAAGAGAACAGTGATATATTATCTATGAGTGAAAAGCTTTTGATAAAGTTGGCCATATTGTACAGAGCATAACATTCTCCATTTATTTGTCTGAGATATTTTATCTCAACAGGATTTTACCATAGGAAGAAATACTCTGGGACTTTTCTCCATTTTATTGCTCACTGATTCTTCGAGAAATAATTAAACTGAATAATTTTGACTACTTGCAGAGTAAGCTGTTTACATAAAAATTTCAGTTCCTGAACTGGTTCATATGCACCGCTGCACAGGGCTCATGAGCAACTTGAGCTCAGCGTGAGTCTTTGTTTGATCCAGGATCACATAATCAGTAAGACTTGGGGCATGGACAATGGAGTGTTGGATTCCAGGATAATTGACCTGAAGCAAAAAGATTCATCCTCAATGTAGTGTCCCAGGCTGAATTAAAAGGAGAAACAGAGAAACCAAATTAAGCTGGTCACAAGCATTCTTCTCTCTCTATCTGCCTCCTGATAGGGGGTTCAGTAGTAGCCAGCTGTCAAGCCCTTGCCATGATGATGGACTGTAAATACAGTGTGTTCTTTACACTATGTAAAATGACAATTATGGTGATATTTTATTTGTGCTGAGATGTGATTTTATTTGTTAATAAGTAAACTTGCCTGGGGGTCAGAGCTAATAGCAAGCCATAGCAGAAGCCAGGCGGTGGTGGCGCACGCCTTTAATCCAATCACATGATAGGCAGAGTCTGTGTGTTCAAGGACATAGCCAGTTTGGAGACACATGCCTTTAATCTCAATACCAACCATAGAGACCTGGAGGTCTGTATAGACAGGCAGTGATGAGGAGGTCATGTGGTTGGGTTTACAACCAATGAGAAGGCAGAACTGAATGTCAATAAAAAGACAGACACACAGGAAGTAGGTCTCTTTCTCAGGGGAAGGACGGCAGCGGCAGCTGGTGATAAGAAGGCTGTTTTAGTTTTAGCTCTTAGCTACTACTCTGACCTCTGGGGCTTTTAACTCTGCATTTGGCTCAGTGTTTCTTATTTAATAAGACCAGTTACATCTACAGACAGTACTGAAAAGGGAATGGGAAAATTGTGAGAGCCGGTAGACCGCGGCCTATTTTGTTTTCTATATTTGGCAAGGAAGCTGCACCCATGAAATCTCAACATGATTGCCTAGACAATGTCAATACCAATTGACATTATATATATTTTTATATATAATATATATATATATATATATAATATATAATTAAAGAAGATGTTGTCATGAAGTTAATTAAGATTGAGTAGGGAATGGGGAAACACAGAATGAGTTGGACGGATAAGGCAATGTGGACATAATTTAACTACATTATTTATATATATAAAATTATCAAAAACTATAATAAAATAAATTTTAAAATACTGTATCTGTACATGTCACGACCCTTGTCTACATGATGATCAGGATATCACTGAGATACATACAGGATAAAGTTAAAGAAACATTACAAAATACCTTATCATGCAGCCCTTCTCTGCTAGAATTGAACCAGAACACCTGCCATGTGTTTAACAATAGCAATTTCTGGAAGAGGGGATGTTTAGAAGATGGAGGCATTGATGGAAAAGCTACACATCCTCTATCTGCATGAGGTTGGAAATATGCTAACTACTGATTCGGTGCGACCGTGGGAAGTAAGATGGCAGTTGTGCGGTCACCAATTTCTGTAGTATCAATAAGCACAATGTGAGTCATCTAATGGGGAGAGTTAGAACGCTAAGGTCTAACAAGTCTACTTCAGAGTATCAAATGTTGATATTCTCCTTAGTTCCCCTTGAGACCCAGGTTAATTCTAGATGCTCCCATGGTCTGGCATGCCACCCTTATCAGTATTTCAGAGTTCACTTTCCTCACACCAGGTTACTCCCTCACCATAATAGGAGATCTCTTATGAAAAGAAGACAGCTGCTGTCGGTGTTTGTGATAAGGATAAAAGGCAGAAGGTTATACAGTAATCACGGTTATTAAATATTCACATCATTAGAGATTCCTGCAGCCTCTGCCCATTTAGAAACAATTAAAATAAAGCGATTGTCACCCAGAGTCCCTGTGGCCTGCCAGGGAAAGTCCCTTTTCAAAAATCAAATGTAGCCCCTAACAATTGTTTCTTAGGGTCTATAAAACACAAAGTTTTAAAAAAAATCACACACACGGGAGTATTTTTAATATCTGTGCAATGTCATCACAAGCTTTCAGCTTGATTAACACTTTGACAGAGATGTATAAACCTTTGCAAATATACCCTATCCTATACATCATAATAAATACAATTTTTAAAGGTTTAGCTTAATGTCACCTTCACACGCAAGCACGTCAGTGTAGAAAGGGTTAAATTCCTTTGTTCCCTGAGTTTTATTTTTTCCTCACTCCTGTTGATTTTTACTTTTTATTCAAAGTCTTTTTTGTTTCTCTTTAACACATAATTAGGATGTTTAAAGCACTTTGCACCTATTAAACAGCATTAGATTAAAGTGCGTAAATAAATATAGGATGAGGAACACAGGTGTTTTCGTGATTCAATTAGTGGGTCTTTATTCCTCCCTTCCCTTGACTTACTGTCTCTTTCTTAATTCAAAAGATGAAAATAAACAGTCATCTGGCTATTCGGGGAGCCCATGGAGGGCTCATTAGCTGGGTTCTAATTGGGTTCTTTGGAAAATCTGTCACTCAGGATTGAAGGTGAATCTGACGCCAGCAGCAAGTGAGAGCGGGCAGGGCGCATGACTGAAAGCACTTCAGAGAAATCGGGGGAAATGAGACGAGTTCATTTGGGACCAATGAAACGCGCTTTTAATATGGGCAAGAGGCAGGGGGTAAAACAGCAAGGCCTGGGGAAGGCTCGTGTTCGGAAAACGTGATTTAGGTTGACTTCCAAATTTTGCTTTATTTTTATGGGTGGAGCAGACAATTGTCTAAATGAGTGACACGCTGGCAGAGGCCTCTCTCGCTGTCAGCTGTGATATGTTTTCCTTTTGTATTGTTCCCGCTGGTTGCTACACACCAGCAAGGTTTCATTTTCCTGCTCCTCCATGAAATGGCATTCCTGGCAGTGGGGGCTACCTCCCCTGTAATCTGATTTGAACAATATTTAGCCCCCAAATCAATCCTCAATTAGTGTTTATTGAATTAGTTGACCAGTCAGTCGATTGGCAGAGGAGAGAATTCATTCCTATTCTCATGGGCTTTGCTTAGTGTTTCTCCACTTTTGCTGTGTAGTTATTCTTATCTTCCATCCAACTTCATACATAACCTGCCATAACCCTGTTGGGCTGCCCTAAACATTGGTCAAAGGAGCTTTTCTATGAAGTGGGTGGTGGTGAATACAGTGAATAGTAACTGCTCAAAATACTAAGAAGTAGCAACAATGAGTGCTCAAATTTAAGAGGGGGTATGCATATCAAGCCCTCCCACCAAAGGTCAGGGAACAGCTCAGCAAAGTGTAAGAAAGTATGTAAGAGGGGGAGAATGGGAGAATATTTTCAAATCTTATCCCTTGGATACAACATGGCTGTTGTACCTAGGAAGACACAGCAGCTGTGTAAGACCTGCACAAGATTAAGCCTGTTAAAAATTCCAGCAAGTAGAGAGGGTGCTACTTCCTTGATCTGAGAAGCTCTTAGAATGTTGGACTTATTGTGAATGGAGAGTCCCTTTTCTATGGAGAGCAGACACTGTTACCAGTGGATGACCTCACATCCATGCACATATGGGAAGCACTAACTGGACTCAAGTGGATTGTAGTTGTGTTAATCAAGGTACACAGAAGTTTTGCCTCAGTTTTCCAAGATAATAAACCTTGACAAGTTGAATTTACCATTTAAATCTATGCTGAAAGTTTAGCATTAGATGATAATGTATTCATTTCTAGGCAGAATTTAGGAAATGGATTCCAGAATCAGACATACCATATTTTCAAGGTTGCATAATTAAAGCTCCAAATGCACAGACAGGAGTTGTTAAACCGTATTTATGAGACATTAACCAAGGGTCCTAAGTGAGCATCCAGTGAGTTTGAAATGTCAGCTGACTGAGGTAGTGAAAGTCTGTGTGCATGCCTGTACACACACACACACACACACACAGAGAGAGAGAGAGAGAGAGAGAGAGAGAGAGAGAGCGAGCGAGAGAGAGCGAGAGAGCGAGCACAAAACACAGAATTACTATTATTAAGGTGAGAGCTATGGTCTTTCGTTATACACATTAATAACATTTCCCAGATATGTCCCCCATGTAGTAAGAAAAGATACTAGTCTACTACACAGGAGCCTCTTTATTTCTAAGTGTGTTTGGAGGCATGTTAACCTCTCTCTCTCTTTCTCTGCTCTCCTGTCCTCTCCCACTTCTCTCTCCTTTCTCCTCTCTCTCCTCTTTCTCTCTCTCTCTTGTGTGTGTAGCATATTAACATCTTTATGTGTGTCATTATGTATGTGCATGTGTGTGAAGACCAGAGGTTGATGTTGAATGTCTTCCACTATTAATCACCACCTTATTTATTGAGGCAGGATCTCTCACTGAACCTGGAGTTCACTAACTTGTTAGGCTGGATGGCCAGTGAGCTCTAGAGACCTGCCTTTTTCTCACCTGACACCCAAATGGGTTAACAACCACGCATCCCATGACATCTTTTCAAGTGGTAACAGGGATTCTAACTGAAGTCCTCACGCTTGTGTGGTAGGCACTCTACAAACTGATCCATCTCCTCAATGCCAGAAAAGGGTTTCATTGCAAATAGTTAATTTTTTTCAATGATTGAGTGAATTATTTACTGACTTTTTAAATAGTCTAGTCTTATTCTAAAGGAATTGGGTTTAATAAAATCAAAGTATGACAGAGTGGAGTTGATTTTACTCAATATTACACCCCCTTTCATTTATCTTCCTTTCCAAGGAAATATTTAATAAACCACACAAAGCATCACTAAGTAAGAAATGTAGCACTTTCACTGTGAGGAAGACATGAGTGTCTTCAGCTGATAGCCACAGTTCTTCTTAGAAGTTGATTAAATTAAAAACCTAGAAACACTCTGTTTTGTATTGATTGGACATCTTCATTTAGTCAATAGTTGAGAAACCAAACTCCCTGGATGACTATTTAATATTTTCTGTAAATTAATGTTATTAGTTGCCTGCTCTTGTCATTTATCTCCTCCCAAACATTAGTTTGCTAGGAGATAAAGTGACTAATATTTACATATCTAGTAATAGTCAGCAACCAGGTCTCATTGTCCTTGTGAGAAAAGGATGAAGTCTACTCATGTCTCCTCTTCCCTTCTCACAAATAGAAACATCACTGCACAGACCCAAAAGCAAAAGAGAGACAGATACGGCTGAGGGTTCAGGGTGCGTGGCTAACTTGGAGTCTCATCTGGTTCAGTTCAGAGGATCTTGGATCTATTTCAGTTATGATTTTCTGTCTTCCAATCTATCCTTTTTAAATAAAATTATTATTTTCCGTTCTCTCTTCAATCTGAGTCATACCAAGGTTTTTGAGAATGGAGTCATGCATCACACAATATGTAGAAAGCTGATTTTGAGCTCTTCTTACAGGATAAAACTTACTTTTTCTTTTTTTTAAAAAACTGGGCTATACATTTCAGTTCCCTAGGGCAGAAAAATGTGGTAAAAAATACAAAGAAGATGTGTGCAAGTATCTGAAACCTCCATTGTCTCTTGTCTTCTGTGAAAGTCATTGGGTGAGCCCCATGCAGGAGAATGAGAAATGACATCAAAATAACCTCTCAGTATTTTATCCAGCTGGAAGAAGCTGGGGCAGCCATCAAATCACACAATTACGCAGTTGCACCTAGAAATTTTAGTCTTGAATGTACAATTTTTAAATGGTATGTTCCATTTCAAAGAAATATATCCTCTCTTTTAAAACTGTAAGATGTACTTTGAATGTGAGTTCTGTAGTATGGCATAAGTCCTAGCAATAATCACTGAATCCCAAGAAGTAAACTTTACAGTAAGGTATCCATGTAATGCTCGGTACCAAGATATGAGTGGATAAAAATAAAAACAATGAGCACGATAGATACAGAGCCTACACTTGTTTAACCAGCCTCATTCTGATTCAAAATGATCACTGTTGGCTCATTTTGCAGGATTCAGTATAAATTTATGTTGTATTTGTTGATATCTCAGCAAGTCTACGGAAAACATATAGATAAATATGGAAAGTCATTAGAATGGTTGGATCCAGACACTTCCCCCTTGTTGAAGTTTCCTTGCAATGTTCGATTATGTTCTAAGTTTTATAGACACTACATCGAGCAAACAGATGGTGGCAGAACAGACACCTGTAAATATATCACATATTACATAATAAAATAAATACATTTCTTGCTCCTTTTCAAGCATGGAAATATTTAAGCTTAACTCTTTGTAATTTGCTAAGATAGCATGAGTTGTCTATACCATTATAGTTTTTTATTACAAGCCACTGGTAGTGGATAACGCCTAAGAAACAGTGTCATCTAGATTAATCAGTTTATTTTTTTGTATTTTTCATTGAGATATAGATTTGCAATCAAGTCTATCAATATATCTTGTGTCTATTGAATGCATTGATTATTGATTATTATATTATAACTATCCCTAGGACACTTAAATAATTTCCATATGTATCAGATAACTAATTTACTGATTCTTAATTTTTGAATGCTTTATTTATTATATATGTACAGATGTGTGCATACAGTTAAATGATACAGGTTCACATCAAGTATCTTTCTCTATGGCACTACACCATGTTTTTGAGTGTGTATGTATGTGCATGGTGCTGTGTGTGTGTGTGTGTGTGTGTGTGTGTGTGTGTGTGTGTGTGTAAATGCTCTTAAACCCAATATAAAGCATTAAATTCTTTTGTATTCTTTATTGGTTTCTGGCCTTTTAGTTTCTAGTGTATAACAACAACATACTAATATTTCCCCCATTGGTTTTGTTTCTCAAATCTTGGCTAAATTCCAACGTTAATTCTCAATATTTTCACAGGAAGATTTGGGAATACCATAGATGGGGAATTATCTGCAACAGATGGCTTCAACTCATCATTTCATATTTGCGGGTGCTTATTATCACCTCCTGCCTCACACCTCTGCCTAGAACTCTGCATCCTCTGCAGCAGCAGTGGAGAAATGGCATCTGTCTTGGATTTCCGATTTCTGGGAGAAATTTCTTTTTCCACCGTAGACTGAGATGTCAGCTGTGGGCTTTCCCACAGGTGGGGGAAACTGGATATCTACATGTAGAAGAAGGAAACTAGACCCTCCCTCTCACCATGCACAAGGATCACTCCTAAGTGGACCAAAGGCCTCAATGGCAGAAATAGAAACTTCTAGAGGAACGATTAGGGAGCACAGTTCCTGGATTTTTGTTTGAAAATGATTTTAAATTGACAAAAGCCCTTCCTCTGTTATTTTCTCCTATTTGCATTTTGTCTTGGTGCCTCTGGAATCTTACTATCCACAGGTATGAGCATGCATACACCCACATATGGGTAGATGTGCATGAAAACATGTATGAGTTATGATTACATTTTCCTAAATAGTTTTTTTTAAAAAATTATTCTCTTTTTTAGAGTATAGAATATGTTAAATTGTATGTATACTATAATGTTAATAGTTCAATATTCTTTTTTTTTTTTTTTTTGGTTTTTTCGAGACAGGGTTTCTCTGTGTAGCTTTGCACCTTTCCTGGAACTCACTTGGTAGCCCAGGCTGGCCTCGAACTCACAGAGATCCGCCTGCCTCTGCCTCCCGAGTGCTGGGATTAAAGGCGTGCGCCACCACCGCCCAGCAAAAGAGTGCTATATTTTTTAAAGGTTTATTTATTTATTGTGTATACAGTATTCTGCTTGCATGTGTCCCTGCAGGCCAGAAGAGGGCACCAGACCCCATTACAAGTGGTTGTGAGCCACCATGTGGTTGCTCGGAATTGAACGCAGGACCTCTGGAAGAGCAGTCGGTGCTCTTAACCACTGAGCCATCTCTCCAGCCCCTAATAGTTCAATATTCTTAGAGCGAGACTTGTAGCACAGCCGATAGCACATTTGCTTATAATACAAGAAGTCTTGGGTTCATTCAAGACCACCACAAAACAATTTGAGTTCTGTTTCCAGTACCAGCTGGTTTGTTACTGTATTAAAGTCTGTTATGTCTGTGACTTAGGAAATAAACAATAAAATTTCATTGTAGTTAAGTCAATTAACTCTTAGGACTACAGTTCCTAAATTGAAAACATGAAGAAATAGAGTGAGAATCAAAGATTCCTTCTCATCCAAAATATACAGAAAATTAAGGAAATTGAAAAGAATTATAGTACATTTATTGAAGCCTTATCTCCGTGGCTGCCTGTGGTAAACAATTCACAAATATCTGTATATATGAAAGCGCATATTAAAGACATAGAATATTTTGTGAAAATAGTTTCAGTTAAGTGAGTATCAACCTCACATTAAACAGCTGCTTCCTGCATTTTGAATTCCTCTAAGTATGACTGACGTCTTTTTCTGTACATTTCATTTGTCAATAGATTAACATTTACTTTTAGTTCAAAAATATATTCAGAAAATGTCTCTAAGAAAAATTTGAAATTTCAGTCTTACTTAAAATATGATATTTTCTGCAACTGAAGGAATGCTGAGTATTATTTAGAAGCAGATGGCAGTGCCATACATCTTAGTGGCGCACACATCAGGCTGGTACCTGGTTGACAAAGTGAATATGAGAAATGAAACAAAAGTGATTCATTCCCCTCATCTAGCACAGGAGATTTTCATTAGGAAATTCTCTTAAAATATGAATATGCTATATGTTTTCTCATCAACCCTGGGAAGAAATTCTATAATGAGGTAGATAAATAGTTTTTAATTATACATATAATGAAAATGAGGAATTAGCAGTAATAGTTCTACAAAAACTCTTAATGCAGTGCTCTCTAACGTCTAATTTCTTTCAGTCATTAGAATTTCATGGTGGCTTTTCCAGTATCTTATTTAATTATGATGTAAAATAGCCAGGAAAATGTTTGACTGTATTCTATGTTTAAGAGTTGGATGAACTCTTTTTTGTTTATCTAAAAAAAAATCAACAGAATTAAACAAGAAATATGATACCACAAAATGAATGTTTGATAATTTTTCATCAAGCTGCACGGCTTTCCTTTGTAAATGTGTTATGGAGAGTTTTTCTCAAATATTTAGGGTCTTTCTCTTTTCTGGGTTTCTATGGTGATTTGCCAGCATGCATTGTAATAATACATTGTTTCCTCATATTTTAGTGAGTGCTATAGTATTTGAAGGAGGGAACTGAGTCTTAAAAATCTGAGGGATAGCATGGGATTTAAGTTTTAATTAATTTACCATTGTTACTGTGTGTGTGCATCAGCTGTGTGTGTATAAAGGGTTCTGTGGAGCAGGCCCTCTCTTTACATGGGTTCTGGGGATTGAACTTAGATTGTCAGACTTTGCGGCAAGCCCCTTCATTCACTGAACCATTTTGCCAGCTCTAACATAGGAAAATTTTCTATTGTCTTTCATTGGTGCTATTAGAGATTTTAGAAAGATCATTTTATTATTATTATTATTATTATTATTATTATTATTATTATTTTACTATGTATGTGTTGGGGTATGCACGTGTTCATGTGTGACGCTGTGTACTTCCATGCATGTTCAGGGAGAGGACAGGAGGATATCAGGTATCCACCTCTACCACTTTCCACCAAATTCCTTTGAGGCAGTGTCTCTGCTTGAACCTAGAGCTCACTACTTTTGGTGGGGGAAAGGCTGGTGATCTTCCCATTTCCATGTCCCATTCCATCAGTCCCGGGGGTTGTGGGTGTGCATGTAGCCATACCTGGCTTTCTATGAGGCTGTTGCAACCCAAACCAAGGTTGTCATGCTTACACAGCAAACATTCATCCACTGAGCTGTCTCCCCAACCACAAAGGTCATCTTAAACTCTACATATCTAGTTTGCTTTTTTTAAAAAAAGAAAAAAAGAAAAAGAAAGTCAATATATAAGCATTGATTTAGCTAATCTCAAGTTTTAGAAATATTTTTATGAATAGCTTGTTAGATGCCTTATAAATAATTCCTGATAAGTCAACCTGAGAATAAAAGTTAATACATAATAAATGCATTGATAATCAAATAAGATTAGAATAAAATAAATATTTATAAGATAGGATAAAATATCTAATTATGATTATATTATAACTTATTATATCATTTTGTCATAACTTCAAGATGGAATATGTGTCTTGGTAATGAATGACCTCCCCAGGTTGGACGGAAACAATGACGGAAAAACAGAGCAAGGCACAACAGGCAGATTTCCAAAAGTGGAGGGCATCAGGATACACTGCAAGAAGTAATGAACAAAAGACGTTATCAAAATGGATACAAGCTGTGAGTAGCTGAAGCTAGAAAAATACTGGAAGTCCATTGGTTACAGATAGTGCATGAGGTCACCAGGTAGAAAAATAATCCAAGTCTATTGGTTACAGATAGTGCATGAGGTCGCCAGGTAGAAAAATACTCGAAGTCTATTGGTTACAGATAGTGCATGAGGTCACCAGGTATGTAGATTATGAATGAAGAGACCTGTTTGTTGTTGTTCCCTCTAATAGCTGTATCTTCTTACAGCTTCTCCTTGCCATTAGCTATGCAGAATTTTCTATAGAAAATGGTTTATAAACTACTTCACTAGATAATATTACATTTCAGGGGGTATTTGGTTTTCTCTCGTTCATACAGTATTTGATAGACATAAGATCCGAAATGAATAATTTGTCATAGTTTTTCTACCAATTACTATTCCAAAACATTTCGTATACATTTTATAAACCATCTAGGTTCTATGGAATCTTACAAAGTAAGGACAGACCACACCCAAACATACTTGAGATCACCTTGGAAAGCAGGAAATAGGAACCCATTCTAAAACTAATGTTACTTATAATTAAAGCTTAAATCCACCAAGAGACACCCAAGCAAAAGGCAATGTTATAGTCTTTGTCTGTATACTAGAGATTAAGCTGAACATCACCAGAATATAAAATGTAAAGACATTTTACTTAATATATTTATACATGGAATATTCTTCTACAACCTAGTATGTTGATATACTCTGGTCTTTCTCATAGTTACTAGACTTAGCTTTTATGTTTAAAGAATTCTGTAGCAAGCAGGAGACATTTCTTTGATAATCAGCTCATCTATAGACATTGAGATTCTTCATAATGTCTATTCCGATTTTTACAGTTGAGATGTGTCTCATATTATCATATATGTATGTTATATACACAGATGCACAACACTGCTATTCTTATACATTTCACACCTGTAATCTCTGTATAAATATATACACACCTATATAAATGTTTGCATATATGTGTATAGGCATAAATATTCATGTGTTTATGTGTTTTCTCTATGGTGATGCAATCATAATATTGAATGAAAGACTAGGTGCAAAGTTGAACTTTGACATGATATATATATATATATATATATACATATATATATGTGTGTGTGTATACCTTTGATATACATATTATAGTATATCAAATACATATATATGACCAAATGGCTTGCAAAATATCATATAATCATGGTGTTAACAATGTATTAGAATGTGATTAACTAGCCCAACCTCTTGCTAACAATGATGGTTAATTATGTCTAAACAATTAAAAATGTGCAGTTTCCTAGTTGTCTGTGGTTTGTGAAAAGAAAAAAGGGAGGGGTGTTGAAGGGTCATGAAATTGGTTTCTGAGATTATGAACTAAGTGTTTTGTATTTTGGTTTATATTTAGTCTTCCTTGGATAAATGATAATGACAACCATAATGACAATAAATAGCTTCCCACATTTGTATTCATCTCACCTATTACAAGGTTTTGAAGTCTTTACTTTTATATCTCCACAATGTCTGTTCAATTGTCATGTCACTTTTATTATAGTTTTTCAGCAACTGCAAATAAAGAACATTTCAGAAAAAAATAATTATCTTACCAAGGTCACAGAAGATAAATTGAAATTATGTTTGAAAATGTTTTTAAAATTATAAATATCCTTATAACATAAAAAATAGGAGTTTGAGGGTAAAGAATCATTTGCCTTATTTAATAAAAAGACACTCATGCTTCCCAGTTGGAAGGCTGGAGTCTCGTACAAGTTAACTTCTAACTGCTTGGGAATGCTCACTCTGTACAGAGAAAGCACTCTGAGGCAGGTGCATATCGGGACAACTGCCACCTCTTGGGTAGAAAAATCTTTCCTGGAATTTGGTATTTGCAAGAGCTGGGTATGAATTTTTCATCGACTGCTGCAAGGGACCTGAAGCGAAAATACTTCAAACAGTCTCGGCAACATCAGGTTATATAAATCACTGAAAAGTGAGGGCTGCAAATGTGAGCAGACAAAGGGGTGCACCATGAGCACCCCGGAAGGACCATTCTCCATTTTGATTTTGGTGTCTCTAGGTTGACAATTAATTTTCACTCTAGAACATAGGTTTATATATATATATATCCAGTGAATACAAAGCTACACAACACACACAGCAGATGACTACACACACACACACACACACAGGCCAGTTCACATGTGTACACCATTGCATTCTCCAACAGAAATGAGAGCACACATTGGAGAAGCACGCTTCCTTACAGCATACACTATAGAGATCTGAAATCAGAACCAACTGAAGCATTCTTATAAACACAAATGTCCATGCTCATTGCATAAGTGAGTCTCCACACAAATAGTATAAGTTTGTTTATAGTCTTCTTGCATGCTTAGATGTGCGTGTGAAAATATTTGCAGATGGAGACAAATAGAATTGTGTGTTTGTGGAGAGATTTGCAAAGCTTTTTGTAGCCAGGATCTCCCTGCTATGAAATCCAAACAAAGATATAAAAATGACAACAACATGTAATACCCTTCAATGAATGGAACTACAGAATCCAAGCATTTCAGGCAAGTAGGTACGACAACACACCTTACAGACAAAATATCTTAAAAATTGGGGTTATTTCAGTTTAATAGATCTCAATAGAAGTCATAACTTGTGGAATGTTATTTTTTTGTTTGCCAACATATATTCGACAACTAAGAGAATTCTATGATTTTTATAAATTTCCATCCCTTTAGAGTTGTAATCAGAATTTAAAAACCCCAGTAAAGCAATACTAATTAACATTGGACTGAATTAACAATTAAACCTTTTCCAGGGAAGCAAATATCAGTAGAAGAGAGCACCACAGGTTAGATCTACCAATGATTCAAGGAACAAAAGCCAGTCCTCATTATGCCCTTCCAAACACAGAAGAGAACCCTTCTTTATTTTTATTTATGTGTGTTTTATGTTGAGCCTATTCCCACCCATCTACCTTCACTCCTCTCTCCCCATTTCTTTTGCGCCTCTCTTGTTCCTATAGAGAGCTAAACAACTTTATTTATACTTTTGTGGGTCACACATACATAATTTATGAATCTGTATAGAATATAGGCACCACAAGTAAGAGAATACATGATACTTGACTTTCTAATACTGGCTTAATATACTTAATGTGGTTATGTCCAATTACATCCATTTTCTTATAAATGTTATAACCTCACTTTTCTTTGGGGTTTTATTAGGGGATTCATTAGGTTTCCTTTTGAAATAATCTCAAAACTGTTAATAACAATGAGATTCTTCATCATCTAGGTTATTTCAGAGTAGAAAAAAGCAAAGGGAGAAATCATGTATTATTTTCCTTTTTCAGTTACAGAGTGGATGTTCTCTAGGGTTACTTTGTTTCTTTTTCAAAAAGAAATTATTTGAATAGGTAAGTTAGAATAAAATTTAAATTATTTTAGCTGAAAGATTTATCTGGTTCCTTTGGAACAGACTGTATTGAAAGTTTCTTCAGTGGGCATCACTAACACTCTCTGCTTTAAACTGACTTTTTCATCAGATATTCCCAGACAGAATCCTACTCAAAAGTGAGTAACGATAACTCAAATGCAAGATGTAACATGTCTATTGGATGTGCATGACTCAGTTCAAACATTTAATATCTGTATATTGTTTATCACTGTTGCAAAGATTTTTGCAACCATTACTAGTCAGCAATTGATTAGATTTAGGTAAAAATTTTTTTTCAATTGTAGAAGTGTCTTGCATTCGAAGTCTCCTTCACTTAGGAGGTGTTGGCCATGTGACTACCATATTGCCTGATTTTATGCCCCTCATTTGTTGTGCAGTGGTGAATAAACATGGTTTTCTTATTTCTGAGCCTAAACTCAAGTGAAGCAAGAAGTAAAGCAAATGATTAGTCCGTTCAGTATTCTTTAGAGAAATCAAGAGAGAATGTCACTACAGGTATATAATGGATGATTTAGGGTGTAGAGACATGTGTGTATTTATCCTGATTTCCAAAACGCAGAAGGGAAGCCACTACTTCTCATGGAGAGCTCTTTCTGGTGCATTGCAGGAGTAGAACGTGCACATATCAACATTCTAAAGGAGAGCCCAGTGAAATGTTCAGTGGGTAAGGGCACTTGCCACCAGTCTGACAACCTAAATTCAATACCTGGAGCCCACATGGTGAAAGGAGTGAACCAGCTCTCACAAATTGTCCTCTGACCCCTACATGTGTACCATGGCACATGTGCCCCCTCCCAGTAAATAAGTGTAAAACTCTTTAAAAGTCCAAACTTAGGTTTCAAAGTTATCATGAAAGATGCCAGGACAACTATTATACAATGAACAATAGAGATAATTGTTATTCACTCAGGTTGGGCACACAGATAAACTGCAAGGGGGCCTTTATTTATTCCATATTAGTTAAAGTAGTATTATTATCTTCTTTTTTATTTTATTTTATTTTTCTTTATTAAGAAATTGTCTACTAACTCCTCATGCTATCCACAGACTCCCCTTCCTCCCTCCTCCCACCCCCTAGCCCTCTTTCCCAAGCCACCCTGAATCCCCACATCCCCCAAATCGAGGTCTCCCATGGGGAGTCAGTAGAGCCCAGCTCACTGAGCCTAGGCAGGTCCAAGCCCCTTCCCACTGCACCAAGGCTGTGCAAGGTGTCACACCACAGGCACCGGAGTCCCAGAAGCCTGCCCATGCACCAGGGACAGATCCCGATCCCCCTGCCTGGATGCCCCCCAAACAGTTCGAGCCAAACAACCATCTTCCATGTCCAGTCCCATGGGGTTCCATGGCCACCAGTCCACAGTTCATGGGTTTCCACTAGTGTGGTCCGTCATCTATGCACACCCTTCCATCATGGTCTCAACGACGGTTGCCTATAGTATCTCTCCTCTCTTGAAACTGTTATGAATGACATTAAGGTGTGATTGTCTCTGAGACTGACTTGATCCTAGAGTTGGAGATTAAGATTCATTATGTCATACTGGAAGCCTGCATTGACTTTCTAATACTATGCTGACATCCATAAAGCTATCTGATCACTATGCACATTCATGTGCTGAATACTATGTGCTTACATTCAAGACTCTCCATCGGCACCAATTAAGCCCTGAGAACATGTTTATACTACGTGAGGTCTCCATTCCTGTTTTGCTCTACACTACGTTTTGATGAGTGAGCTACTGAAATCCCTTGTGCTTGATTTCTTCACTGATGCCTTAGAAACAATTATAGTACTTACATCATAGAAGGAGCTTGACAATTAAATGAGTTCACAGCAATTATCATACAACAAGCTCGCCAATAATGTTAATAACCATTACCATGTACAGACTGAGATTTTCATTTCCCTCATTTGCTTCAGTTAATATCATTAGTACTAATCATGTTGCCTGCATTAAATACTCCAATGAATTTTGGGGTTCTTTATTCACTTGCTTGTAAGCTTATGGATGTGGAGGCCAGAAGACATCCTTGATGTAGATCCTCAGGTGCCATCTACCGTTTTAAAACTTTGAAATAGGATCTCATGTTGGCCTTCAACTTGTAAAGCATGTTAGGGCAGCTGAACGGCGAGCCCCGAGGATTCTCTATTCGCCACCAGCTCAGAACTGTAATTACAGTATTTGCAATCACATCCAGCTCAAGAAGAAGGTTGGGTGCATTCTGGGTATCAAACTCAGGTCCTCAGAGTCGAGGCATGCACATATGCACTTTCCAAACTCAACTGTTGCTCCAGCTTTCCTGAACTCATCATAAGTTTTCTACCACCCAAAGCTCTTTGTGATTTATACCCAACTGGTCTCAGAACTGTATTACATGTTACTCTTTCTGATGTTATTTCAATTAGTTGAGTTTTAATTTTCTATATTTCAGTTCAGTTCAGCTGTTTTTAAATATGAAATATGGTCATGAGAATTGCTAGAATCAAATTATTATGGTAGCTGTTTCTTTTAATTTCTTAAAGGCCTTTTTTCCTTTTATTTTCTCTTAAAATACAATTTTTAAGTTCTTACCAAACCTGCAGTGAATTTTTGAGTCAAAATCCCATCATTTAATCATCTGTGATCTTTCTCTATCTACCATCTATCTTTCATCTCTATCATCTATTTTTCTCTTCATCATTTATCTGTATCACTCTATTCTCTATCATCTCTCCATTATCTGTTATCTATTGAGCATCTGTCTGTCTGTCTATCCATCTATCTATCTATAATTAAAAGGTCAGTTTTTATCAGACACATTTATTCCCCTGTTATTTCTTGCACATTGTGAGGCATGATGGAAAGGACCATAGCATAAATGCTTTTTATCTGTGACGTATTTCTACAGCTTTCTCTAGCATGAAATTTCTCAATCAATGCTCGTAGAATGAAATAAAACTAAATGATATTTGAGGTTCTTAAGAACTGAGAGTACTGAAGAATATTCTCCATGGACAGACGATGTGTCCTCCATCATGTCCCTATTGGTACCTGCTAAGATTTTATTTATAACAGCATTCATTGCTATTGAATTCCTTTCTATCTAAAGACAGACATCTTAATGGGTATTAATGGCATCTGTCCTCACCATTATCTCACCCAAGTGCACACTTGAGGGATGCTTTTCTGTCTCAATTGTGTCCTCTGATGATAGTGCTTTCAATAAAGAGAATTGACTGATCTTATTTTAGAGCCTGTAGTTTATTTTAATAGGGATTCAGGGAGTTTTTCAAAACACCTTTAATTTGTATTATATTTCTCTCCATAGAAAGGAAATGCTAACATATTAAAATAAATTCAGATTGTGTGTAGAAGTGAATGAATGTATGAAATAATTTTTCAATTGTGGAAAATTTAGTTCCTCCAGGTTTAAGAATTTCATTTAGAATAATTAAAATTCTTACAGTTATATCAAAGAGGATTATTTTACCCAAATTTACTTAACAACGATTTAAATTAAAAATAACATTGGACATAATTTTTGCTTGAAAAGATAATATTGTTTTTCTATGAAGATTAATTTAAAAACAATTTTAATGAAATAATATTTATTTCTTCCATCTATATTCCAAAGAGTATTTTCCTATCATTTATGTAGCAATATCTCTTATCTTACATTAGGTTGGAGAGTTTCATGACTCATTTACACATAGTTTAATGAATATACTTTGTGGCAAATTAAGCCCAGTTATATGTGGAATTCAAAATGAAAATGTTTCCTTTTAAAATTAATACATTTGACTTTTACATATCCATAGCTCTCATTTCAAAAGCTAAATCTTTTAGTCTCTTCAAATCCATTTGAATGTGACACTCTACATGGTAACATTAGAAGCATTGTTTCCATAATAGGAATCAGAAGATGAATTTAGAATGCATAAACACAGAATTTACTGCTCACTATTAGATTACATCAATGATTCCTTAAGTTTCAGTAAAACAGTGTTGGAAAGTGATGTGTTATTTGAAAGTGAAGCATATTTTTAATGTTTTACATGGATTTTACAGTTTTATATTTTCTGTTGACGCCTTGTTTGCAACAGGTGTTGATATAACAGGTGCATATATGCTGAAGAGGATAAGTTCAAATGACTTATTTTGATAATTTTACACAACAAATTTAAATTCTGGTAACCTGTTAAGAGTTGAAGGGATTATAAAAAATATTTTCAATTCTTTTCTGAATATTTGAAACATGTAGACAATGTATTTTGATCATGTCCATATCTCCTTTTCCTTTTCAATCCCTCTAAACTCCACCCCACCAAGTCTTCCTCCCGCTTAAGTCCTCTTTTTCATATTTATACATAAGATATTTTGACCCTATTCCCCTTATTACTTTTTTGCTAGCTGTTCCTGGACTTCTCCAAATATGTCTCCTTCAAAACATCGTACCTTTGTTATTTTTCAAGAACTAATAAAAAGTGTTTTGATCTCATCCTCAACAGCTCCTCTTCAATTTCGCCAATGCTCCCAACACATCTCCTTTTGGATTTCATGTCTTTTAAAAAAAAATTGGTAGTCTACAGATTCCAATTAGTGCTGCTCATACGAATATAGGTGGGGCTAATTCTTGGCTCATGGCAATCTTCCAAGGGCAGTACTCAACTAGTTGTCCATTGCTAAAAATGCCTTATTTAGACTCTCTGCCACCAGACTCGGATTTTTACTGACTTTATGTGGTGTAGGTCTTATGCAGGTACTTACTGCTGCTGCATGTTTATGAAAGTAGTTGTGATGTCCTGTCCACAAGATGCTGTTTTACATCCTTCCTTTTTATTCTTCAATTCTTACATGCTTTGTGCCCCTTGTTCCACAATGATACCTGGTCACTGTGGCAGGGGTGATATAGTTATACTGTTTTGAACTGATGACTCATAGTCACTTATTCTCTAGACCTAACCAGTTAGGAATCTCTGCATTAGCCATTGCTAACTGCGTAAAGGAGCTTTTCTGATGGTCTTTGACAGGAATAAAGACCTAGGGGTATAAACATTTAGAGAGCAAGTTGAGAGCATGGCAAACAGTGGTAGGTTCCACGCCTATGACTTATGACCTCCCATACATGAGCTTTAGAATTGAATTACAGAACTTGGAAAATCACTTCTGAGGACCAGGGTCTAAATCCCTCCAGAAAACAGTTGTTTGCACCCATAACCGCCATGCTATGATTCCATCAGTGGGCACAGCATTCCTGTAAGGTTAATATTATAACATGCAGAGTCAAAGACTGGATAAGACCACTGATGTCTTTTCTCTCCTGCAACCTTCATAGCACCTTCTGCCAAAGTGAAAACTAGTTAGCAAGGAAGAAGTTCTTTAATTTCCTGTGAGATTCTCATTCATTCTCTCTCTCTCTCTCTCTCTCTCTCTCTCTCTCTCTCTCTCTCTCTGAGTCTGTAGCTATATGTATGGCTCACAGAATATATTTATAGAGTTACTGCATAATTGTATAATGAAAGAGAAAGAACAACAGAAACCAATTTACCTGCTTCTATGTGCTTACAATATGACTCAGAAGAGTGTGAGAATTCTTACATGAAATTATTGCCATTTTTCAGGCTATGTTTCCTGGTAATGGATCTTTTGGCAGGGGCATTTGACTTGAATCCAAGGTTGGATATTTTACTGCAATCAACAAAGAACATATTTTCCAATGATTTAAACATTTTAAGTTGTATAGTGAATTTGATTCAATGTGCGGTTCTCCACATTTTAAAACACATATGTGTTTATGAAGCAACTACTATGGTGTTGGGCGATACAAAATTTCCATCTCACTACAATTCCCCAGATTATTATATTCCTATTCCTTTCTCTGTGCAAAAATATACATGTGCAAAATCCACACATGGAGGGTCACTAGGCCTTTATCACATACATGTATGAAACACTCTTTCAGTCCTATAAATTACTCTTATTTTAAATAATCACATTAAAGGGATCACAATTCATTATTCAATAAGTGTGTTAGTATAGAATAGTAACATAATTTTTTAAAACATGCTGTGCTGTAAGAAAAAGCTCATGGTTGAGTGTCCATGTACATGTTTAACTAAAATAAGGCCATGCTTAGTTTTCCATCTAACCAATTCAGTGTCACTAGTAAAAAAGATGGGTGGATTTTATGATCTTCCAAACCAAATTTGTTACCCACTAATGTATTTAAAATGGTATTTGGTAATATTCCACACTTTACTAGTTCTCTGCAATTGCTTTTGTACAATGACTGGAAACAAAAGGGACCCTAACTTCTCTCATTAAATATAAAATATAACCCTGGGATAAACTTCTCATCCTGGTAATTATATATATATATATATATATATATATATATATATATACACACATATATACATATATATATAGTTTATGTATATGTATATATGAATACTGTGCATATTTTATGTTTATATCATGTGGTAAATACTTGGTATTAAGTTAAACATTAGAATTCTATGTGCTAATGTAACTCTCTTGCAACTCTTGAGAATTTTTGCACAAATTTTTATAGATTTTGTTTGCATTTTCATTAACCTTATACTGTTAAATGTATAAACACAAGTTCTTTACAATAAAAATTATTATCATTAAAAAAAATCACATGTTTTCAGCCCCATGAGATGACTTAGTGGATAAAAGCTCTTGTGGCCAAGAGTAAGGAAATGATTTTCATCCAAAGAACCAATATGGTGGGAGGAGACAAAGAACTCCATCTCGTTGTCCTCAGACCTCCACAGGCATGCTGTGACATGAGTACACTCCTTCCCCACCTCCATTTACACACTAAATAAATAAATAAGCATAAAATTCATATTGTCAATAACACATGTTAAAAAGTGGAAGGAAATACTGCACTTGGATTTTAGGCAGAATGAGCAGAACCACTATGAACAAGCAGCCTGTTTGAGTTTGTATGAGGAAGTTATAATTGAAACAAGAAACTTTCTAGGAGCAAAGGCATGTTATACAGTTTTTCCAAAAATATTTTAAACTTTTCTTTTCCTTCGGGTGATTTGTGCAATGAAACCCAAAGTCTCAGCTATCCTCAAAATGTTCAATTCTGCCCGTAGAAAAAAATACATCTAAGGTTTACTCTCTCCTGATCATGAGTCAGATTTGTCCCTTTTCTTTCTGAAGGCAAAATGTGTAACTTGATTGCAGCAGAAAATGGCCAATCTTCTCCTTTGATTTCGCCATTATTCCTGACTCTTCTTGTAGTTTAGAAATGATCTAAGGACTGGGTGGGGATGTGGAAGAGTGGCCTTTTGTAGTCAATGAAGCACTGTGGTGTTCTTTACACGGGCGATGACTAATGCCCAGGATCCTTCCTAGCTAGTTTGGACCGTGGTTCTTTGGGGCATAAATTTGTATTTTGGGCATCCTTGTTATTTCTTATGGGAGCCACATATTCAATTTAGATCATTCACAATTATTAAAAAGTATGTTTCAGCAGTTACCTAGATTGAATATATTTTCCCACGGCATTTTTTAAGTTATTGTTCTCATTTAACCGTCAGTTATATTCTTCTGTAGATTTAGTCATAATTATATGGTTCTTATAACATACTCTACAGATAGCTATCTAAGTGTAAGAATACAAGATGAGTGTGTGCATATGTATGTATGTGTGTATTTTTCCAAGATAATATATACTGTTTCGATAAACATTGCCTATTAAATGTTATATAGATTGTGTCAGAGTCTTGCAGTTGTGAAGGGAAGTCAAGTATTAGGTTTCATGGTAAAGAAGGAGAACAGAGAAGACTCTGGGGCTGGAAACTTTTTGTTTTCTGCAGATTTGGCTTCCTAGGGCAGTAAGGAACCATCTTCACTGAGATAATGAAAACAATGAAAGAGAGGACTGGAAACTCTTAAAAACAGCAACTTAGAAATCATCAGGTAACATCCATGCACGTAAGAGGGTCCATACATTTCTGAGCCCAGCACTGGTGATTTCTCTAAAAGAGGTTCCTTTCTTTTTATTAAATAATGTTTTTACTTATTCTTTGAGAAGGCCACACAGTATATTTTGATTATATTTTCCCTCTCAGCTCCTCCCAGATCTTCCCTCATCTCCCAACTTACCCAACTTCATGTTCATTATCTCTCCTAAAAACAAACAACCCATAGAGGCCAATTTGTGTTGCCTGAATGCTTAGAGCAGGCCTTTCCTGCAGTATGGTTGATATATTGAGCATCTCTCCCTGAAGAAAATAGGTTTCCCCTTTCCCATTAGCTATTAGTTGCAAATAATTCTTGGCTAGGGGTGGAATTTTGTGCTCACTTTTACTTTTCACATACACACACACACACACACACACACACACACACACACACACACGATGTTTAAATGGAGTTATCTTGGGAGTTTCGTAATCTATTCACTATGACTTTAATTAGCCATACTTAGCGACAACATTAGACACTATTGCAGCAGAAATACATAGACAGAAATATGTTATCACTGAAGGCATAATTACGGTGTAATGATTAAATGGTGAGTAAACAAGCAAGTGTTGAACATGAAAAAACCATAGACATTTACAAATACAATGCAGTTGTATAAATACGGGTTCCTGAGTGTATCATTTAGAATAGGAGTATGGCTTCACTTCAAAAAGGTAAATATCCTATGTTCCATAGCTAGATTATCAGTTATTTAGACTACTAATGTAGTACTTTAGCTCCCTGTTAGGACATCACTACAATACGATACATTATTGTGCTTTATATTATAATATAGTATATTATATAATATATATCTATTGCATAGTATAGTATATAATATACAAAATTTACATTAGACTAAATCTTCACCCCAAGACCAGACAAACAATGAACTTGTTTTCTCTCACTAGTACATGTTAGCCTTGAGTTTTTAAACATGTAGATTCCGTTTGGAATATCCACAGAGGTCAAGGAATTAAAAAAGTCAATGAGGAGGAGCTTCAGTGGAATGGAGATAGAAAGGGTTAATAGGTGATTATGCATTGGGGTATGGAAGGGGAGGGCTGGGTATAAAAGGAAACCTGTGAGAGAAAACATTAAAGACTTCAGATTCATCATACGAAAACCTACAATTGCAGAAATTTCTATTAGAATTCTGTGTGACTTTTGAGTGATGCCACAAGAACTTACTGTGTTGATCTTTTCATCATTTAAAACCATTCTCAAGTGGGTTCTGTCTACACTGTAAATAGGCTTCCTAACATATATCTATAAACATGTATTAAAAGCTATATTTAAATATCCTATAATAAGGCACCAATGACTGCACTAGACACAAGAGCTAACAAAATACACAGTGCTAGGAAATGATTCTTTTGCAGTTGTTGGCCAGTGATGTCCCAAAGAACACTAAACCTTAGAGGGTATGGTCATGCTCTTGATTGCTCTCATGAATAATATGCATAATTCATTTATCATGGGCTTATATAATATTTTAGTGGAGCTAAAAGATAATGCATTAGCTAGCCTATTAACCCTAAAATGTCATATCTATGTCTGGCCTAAGTAATGTATTCAGTTAGAATTTTTTTCTTTCTTTCTTTCTTTCTTTTTTTTTTTTTTTTTTTTTGGTCTTTTCGAGACAGGGTTTCTCTGTGTAGCTTTGCACCTTTCCTAGAACTCGCTTTGGAGACCAGGCTGGCCTCGAACTCACAGAGATCCGCCTGGCTCTGCCTCCTGAGTGCTGGGATTAAAGGCGTGCACCACCACCGCCCAGCTTTTTCTTTATTTTATAAAAAGTATAGAACTATAAAACACTAAGGTATGTAGAAAAGTTAGAATGCTTCAGTACATATGTTGAGGAGGATCAATCTGGTTCCCAAAGCATTTTAAGTATTGTACTCAAAGTTAAGATGGTGTTTAATTTAATAGCCAGAAGTTATAACAGACACAAATGCCCATCCGCTGAGAAATGGATGCAGGGGACATTCTATATATGTGAGGTGGAATATCGTTTTGTGATAGAAATGAATAAAGTGACATGTTGCATTGATCAACCTTGAACGCATTATGGTAAATGAAAGAATGTGGTAGTAAAAATGATGTATGATTCCATTTATAAGAAACACTAAGAGGTAAATATATACAACTGGAAAATAGATCAAAGTCTCTTCAGAGATAGGAGGTTGGTAATGACTACAAATGGTATGAGTTTTGTCGATGGTGACAAATGCTGCAGAATTACAATAGTGGTTGCACACCCTGGATACTCCGGGAAATAAAAAAAAAAATTATAACTCATGAGTGACTCTTGTTGTACACAAATTGAGTCCCAACAAAAACACGCAAATTTATTAAAAACTGCTGAGTGATCATGGGGATGGCTCATTACATCACTCTGGATCTATATGGAGTTTTATTTGGAAAGCTAGATTCTGTTTCTAGTCAAGGGTTCTGGGACACAGCAGTTTTCTCCACTTAAATTATAGGATTTGAATGATAGAATTAGGTCCCAGGGACAGCACATAGTTGGTACCATTTACATAGCCATGATGATGTGGATTTGAGCTTGCCAAATGTACAGAATGAGAGCATACAACTGCAGAGTTTACTTTTAGACTCGCCCAGAGTGTTAACATAGAGCAGCAGATACCTTGGTTCTGCTAAACATCCAGGAAGTATTCACTCATGTTTGAGGACATTTCAACATCTATGAACCAAAGGCATAAACCTTCACTTCTCTGAGCTTCAGGTTTTCATGTTATTTTGATTTTTGCACTTTTGTGAATTAAAATAACTACAAGATTAAAACATAGTCCTCAGAGATTACTATAAATTTTTTTTGAAGTGGATTGCCAAGGAACAATAACCAGGGTACCAGGGAGTGAAGTCATTAATTATCCCTCAGAATTCCTACAAAGAATACAAAATGAGAGTGGAGGAAAGCATTGGCTTTGCTGCTTCATTCATTATAGATCATACTTTGTTTTCAATGGAATGTTGTCTTCTTCCCCTTCATTTGCTATAAATAAATAAATAAATAAATAAATAAATAAATAAATAAATAAATACTAAACACTTTAAAATATTTTGCTCATTTCCACATGAACTAGCAAATACTAGATTTAAGAAATTTATTTCATTGTTCCCAAGCTACAGATTTTCTTGTACTTTAGGTACTACTTGCCATGAATAAAATTCTCTTCACATCAAGAGAACTCAGGACTTCCTGTGTCTAATAAGCTTTATACATTCAGCTCTGATTTCCTTCAGGTTTAAAATGAATGTTATTAACAGAACCAATTAAAAGGATAAAGTTCACAGCGTATAAATTAGAGCTGGCTGAATTAATATTTCCTGCAGGATTTCAACAAAGTTCCAGGTTAACAGGCAGAATCCAAGGGCACAGTATAATTAAAATACCTATTTGGGGGATGGAGATTAGATTTATCTCTCTATAATGAATTCTCAAATACACTGATAAGTTTTAAGGTATTTCAGGACATATAATACATACACCAGCCAAAGGACACTGAGACAGATTTGGATGAAGGATGCAGCTCACTATCTACACTCAAGAAGAGTAGAAATCCCATCTCTGCCTAAATTCTTACAATTCTGTAGAACATGCCTCTCATCTCAGGGGGTTGCTATTTATGTCTAACCTGTAGGAAACTTAGAAATGTTTGATTTCTGAAAGTCCAGTGTCTACTATTACTACCAAACTCTATAATAGTATTATGTAAATCCTTTCTGTTATTTCCCCAGGATTTATAATACCTATCTCTTTGTATATATCAGTGTAACTCTTGGGAATCCTATAGACCTTCTCACCCTTAATACACAACACACATGCTCAGCTCCCTCCTATTTTCTGTGAACATAAGAGGATTTATTAGGAAATTTCACAGGAGAAAGAAATAACATAGAAAGTAAATACACATTGTTTTTTAGCATTTCAAATAAAAAAGATTTCAGGTTTAGTACCGGAGCTTCTGAAGCAAACATATAAAAAGGTATTGCAGAAGTCACCATTTATCAGAAAGAGAGGGAGAGGCATGTCGTAGTGGTCATCTGTCCCTTGCAGGGAGCTGCTAGGCAGCCAGAATGGATAGTGCTGAGAAATGGAGTGTGGATAGCTTACTTGTGTTTCTGAGCTGTGTGCTAATTAATGCTGAACTCTATTCAGATACCAGAGACCAGTAAGCTTCTGAAAGTTTTCTTCATGGTCAAGAATCCATGTTGATGATCTGTCCATTAAGGATGCAGATTAAAGGCAAAAGTAATGATGTGTCTCCCATCATCGTATTTCTTTCCTTGAAGCGAGTAACCTGGTAAACAGGGGATGGGCACTTGCAGTCAATTATCTCTCAAAGATGACATGCATATTCAGGAATCATTACACATAGTGAGCTTGATGAGTCTCCCCTGTACTGATATTCCTCCACTGGGCAGTTAGTTTCCTCTCTTCTCACCACAACCCAGATTTATTTAATCATTTTTTTCTTAACTTTGAGAAGTTAATACATGGATACCAGGAAATATCTATACCCCATTCGTCCCTCCATGACCTTCCCATTATTCCCACATCATGGCTCCCTACCAGCCTCACACCACGGTAGATAAGTTCATGATGCCAATATATGTGAGGCCATCTCCTGGAGCATAGAAAGTCAACATCTCCCTAAGAGAATGATTCTCTTTCCACCAGCAACTATCTACCAGTAAGTTCATCTTGTGTGGCAGGTCAATATTGTAGCATTGTGTCCAGCACTAGGTAAAACCACTGATGGTTTTTTTTCTCCATTAGCATTCTGCACCATTAGTACCAGCACCAGGAAAGCTAGCTTACAGGGGAATTTTTCTGGTTGTTGTGAGATGAAAATCTCTATATTCTACAGCCAAAGAATGAGATGTGTTCTACAGAAAAATCATCTTATCTTGTAGTTACGGTGGGTAACCAAGGGCATTGGCAATCGTTTCTGTTGCTTTGGAGACCTTCAAGGCATCTGTGACTAATACTTCATAGAGAAATAACCCATGAATTATACTACAAATATCCTTTAGTTAGCCATGTCTTCTTGGAACAATATTATCCACCTGTGTAGGGTAACTGATTGAACTTTTCCTACCTGTTTGTTTATTTTTTTTTTCATTTGCTTACTGACAGTGATTTACATGAGGAACTTTCACAGATTTTTAGTTTTCACTAAGTTACCCACTTCGTCTTGTTCTTACCCCACCCACCTATTCCATCTCTAATTTATGCTTTCATGCTCAGCCTTTCCTCTTCCTCCTTTTCATGTATATTCTACAATCCCTCAACGACTGGACTGTTTTTATCAGGCTCTGAGATACCAGGCTTCCATATAGCCCTTTATACCCCCTTCCTTTGGATTAGCCTCGCTTTGAACACTTAACATCCCCAACTCCCACATTCCTCCCGGTTTATGGCTTTCAGCCCTAGTATCCTGCCTGACTTCTCTAATCTGCTTTCCCTTCACCCTTAATGTGCATCCTCCATAATATTAATTTGTGTGTGTGAGGATGGGGCAAGTGCACTGCAGAGACAGGGGATCGATGGTGTTTGCTGGACGCCAGTGTGGTTGCAGTGAGATATCCTGTCTCAAATGTACAAAGCAGAGTGATAGATCTGGACACCTGCTGTTCTCTGTCCTCCATGACTGTACACATACATGTGTATATACCACACACTCATATCCTCACATACATGCATAAGTTGTTTCCACTATTTGTAATGCAGTAATAGAATCATTTTAAGTAAATATCTATTTATATTGTTTCTGTAGGGAAAAAATGCCTTGGACAGCAAACACTAAGTCAGAGGGTTTCACTGTTGGAGTTATTGATGCCTATTAGCAAATTTGAGAAGTTATGCTGTCTTATATCCTTTTAGTAAAACATAATAGTTATAAAATCAAAGGATGGAAGCTTTCTGAGTGTCTTGACTCATATGCCACTATGCTACTTTCCAAAATTTTCTTTCTTATTATCATAACTCTTTCGTTTTTTTTTTTAATTTTATTTTACAATACCATTCAGTTCTACATATCAGCCACGGATTCCCTTGTTCTCCCCCCTCCCGCCCCCCTCCCCTTCCCCTCAGTCTACCCTCCATTACCACCTTCTCCAGGGCAAAGCCTCCCCCGAGGACTGAGATCAACCTGGTAGACTCAGTCCAGGCAGGGCCAATCCCCTCCTCACAGGCCGAGCCAAGCGACCCTGCATAAGCCCCAGGTTTCAAACAGCCAACTCGTGCAATGAGCACAGGACCCGGTCCCGCTGTCTGGATGCCTCCCAAACAGATCAAGCCAATCAACTGTCTCACCCATTCAGAAGGCCTGATCCAGTTGGGGGCCCCTGAGCCGTTGGTTCATAGTTCATGTGTTTCCATTCATTTGGCTATTTGTCCCTGTGCTTTATCCAACCTTGGTCTCAACAATTCTCGCTCATATAGACCCTCCTCTTTCTCGCTAATTGGACTCCTAGAGCTCCACCCGGGACCTAGCATCCTCACAAACACAAATTAATATTATAGAAAAGTAAGTTCAATTTAGTGAGTTTTGACATAGGAATATATTCATGAAGCCATCTTTCAACCAAGATACTGAATATTATCTTGAACCAATGAGAGTCAATCCAGGTCCTGAGTTTATACTACTGGACGAGAGAATCTCTTTGTATGAATTAAAATTCAAACCCCTAGCCTTTATCAGGGCAGTAGTAACATGCCTGAGAATGAAGCCAACATGGATATTGAGAAAGACAAGGACAGAATCTGGCAAATACATTTTTGTTCCCAAGATATATGATGACATGTGTAGTCCTAGACATTCATATTTTATTAACCAATAAAATATTTTTCTACTTTAATTTTGTAAACAAATAAATTTCATTTTCCCCTCAACAACAACAACAAAAAAAATGTGCATCCTTCACACAGCCCTTCCCACTGTCCTCTCTTCCACTTGGGCTCCAAGTGCAGTGCACTTAGTTCTGAAGACTGTTCATTGCCCTCTTACTTTCTTCACGATTTTATGCTTGCAGACTTGTCCTCGTCTAATTGTTTTCTAGCATGACTCTCGTGACAATGTCTCCATGGAATATACTGAGAAATCTTCGTCCTCTCTTCTGAGAAATTTACAGTTATTTTTTTCAAATAAATTATTAAACATTTCATTTCCCCATTTGTTTTATGATCTAATCTCTTCAAAAATACTATGCGTGCCTTGGAAAACATTGTCTATCTTTCATCTATGTTTGTAACAGCTACAGATACTAAAGTTCCTAATACACAATGCCGTCTTCAAAACTGCTGTTGAATCAGTCCAATTACCATCTTAAGCAGGTAAATGAGAATATAATGTTCCTATTGTTCATTTTTAAGCATAAATGACTATTGCCTCAAAATGAAAATCACTGCAAATAAAAGGAAAATTAAAGTGTACTCAGGTGAGAGACTAGTGTACACTAGGAATGAGCCTAGAAGCCGCGGATGCTGCTGTTGGGAACACCAATAAAAATATACTGAGAAACAGTTGCTGGATATTTTTTCCCCAATTAGTAGTCACAAGTTTGTTTAGATTTCTAAGCAATATTTGTGAGTACATCTAGGTGAGGTTAAGATTTATAAATGTATTGTGACTATTTGAATTTTCTGATATCCTTAAATTCAATTTTTTCTTTTGACAGTTTCATCGTGTGATTAATGCATTCTGATGACCCTCACTGCAGATCCACTCTTGATACCCCTTCAACAAATCCATTTCTCACATCCATGTCTTTAAAAAACCTGGTGACACACAGGTTTAAAGAGGGCCAGCTGTATGACCATTGGATTGTAGCGGCTCAACACCGGATACTCAATTGAAGTATCCATCAGTACCTAACAGCTCCTTAGAGAGAAAAAGGGCCACATGAGTCCCTCCCCCATCCATGATCTATATTGTTGCCTGATTCTTATGAACTTAAAGAACATTAACCGTACAGCCTAAATAAAGACACGGCCTTATAAATGTTAATGGTATATATATAATAGTAGTTTTATTGAAATTGTAATTTTTATAGAATTTACCTGCTTGACGCATGCAATTAAATTTTACTTATAATAGCCACATCTATGCAATCATCATCATAATTTTGATAATGGTTACTACACTAAAAACCTATGTATACTGTTACAGTGACCCTCCATTTCTCAGTATCCCCCAATGACCCACTTGCTCTTTGTAAAACGGTCAATATTCTCTGTCTCCAAAGACATTGGGGTTCTGGGTATTTTATAAGAATGAAATAGTATAAAATTGCTGGAGAGATGGATCAGGATTAAGAGCACTCCCTGCTTTTGCAGAGTTTGGTTCCCATCACCCAGATGGTAGCTCACAACTACGTACAATTTCAGGACCAGGGAATCTGATGCTCTTTTCTGATCTCTTTGGCCCTGCATTCATGCAGGTGTGCACGTAGGCAAAACACTGATACAACAAATAAAACAGATAAAATGTTTTTAAAGTAAATAGTATAAAAGATGCCTCTTTTGACACGTATTGGAAATATTTAAGTTCTATACCTTTTTTAGTTTATAGCAGTTATAATTGTTACTATACCATACTTATTCATTCTATTTATTGATATTTTTGGATAATTAAAAAAATATTCATTATTCTTGTGCATATGTTTTCCAATTTTAACCAGACTCAAAAAGGTCTCCTGAATGATCATGTATATTTTTTAAGGTTTTTAAACTTTAAAAAAATATGTTTATCTACATGTATATGTGTGTGCACAAATGCACAAGTGTGCAGTGCCTGCAAGGGCAGACGCAGGCCCCAGATTCCCTGAAGCTGGAGCTAGAGGTGGTTCTTAGCCACCAATGTAGGTGTCAGGACCCAAACTCCATTCCTCTGGAGTGAGCACTGTGTCCATGTGAGCCATCTGTTCAGCCACTCCCATACACGCTTTTGTGTACACTGTTACTGTTTATCTCAGGTATCTACCTAGTGGGAAGATTGCTAGGTCCTCTGCTCACTGTGTGTTTAACTCTTTGAGAGAAAAGCAGGTGTTTTTTTTCCAGAACAGATACCACATTTTACATTCCCATCAGCAACACTTCACAGTTCTGATTTTTCTGATTTATTTATTTATTTTTTTTAGCTTATACCCTCCTCTGTCTGTTTATTATGACTGTTTATAAGTATAAAGTAGCAAGTTGGTAGGGCTTGGATTTGCAAATCTATATATGTAATTATTAAGACTATTTTCATGTGATTGTTTGACAATTAAAAGAATGTATCCTGAGCTCTTCACAACTTTCAATTGGTTAGCTTCCTTTGATTGTTATCTGATTATTGATTTGATGGCATTATATATATATATATATTCTTCTCTAGAATGTAATATGTTATTATATATTAATCACATTAATTATTATTATTAGTATGCAATAATATATAATTAATATAATATATTAATTGATGTAATTAATATATTATTATATATTAATTATATTAATTATTAATATATATTACATTCTAGAGAAGACCTAAATGAAATGCTTGGTTTAAAATAATTTTAGGGAGGTGCTCTGTTTATAAACTACTTGCCTCATAAGCATCAGGATCTAACTTAATCTCCAGAATCGAGATTTTAAAAAAATCTGGGTGTAGTGTCAAATATGTGTAGCCTGTTGTGTGGCAGCAGAGGAAGGAAGACATTGATGGCTGGTGACCAGCCAGCTTCACTTGTCTGATGAGGTTTGGGACAGGGAGAGAACTTGCCTCAAGAAGAATAAAGGATGGTTTTACTTTTTTCTAGTTACTTTTGTTTTTGGCCTATTGTCCTTGGTTTCCACTGGAAGTATAAAAAAGAAGATAAAATTTGTCCCTGTCTACTTATTTTTTTCTCTCTAGAAAAAAATAAAGGATAAAGTATCATGACAAAGTGTACTTTTTGATGTCTTTTTCAAAGGAGGATGGATACTTTGTCATAAGGTATTTTATCATAAAATAGTGTTGGGTTTTCTCAAATATATTGATCTCATCCATTGAGGAAACTATGAGGTTTTTTTTTTTTTTCTTTTTCTTTTTGTCATTTACTAGGTACCATGATTATATTGTGCTATGGTTTTTATTATGTTAAATGAACCCAAATTTCAAAGAGAGTCATATAAACTTAATATGGTACTGGGTATATTGCTTGTGGATATCTGTGTGTAAAATATCTTTGATAGAGATAAGTGTATAGTTTTTGCGATGCCATTCAGGGCTTTGTGAGATTTCTTCCTCTTCTAGGTCCATTTTTTTGTCCTTGTATATTTTGTAGAATTTACCAATGAAGTTAGTTAATACTCCTTTCTTTGTGTAGTTTTAAAAATTACAAATTCACTGTTTTTGCTTGCTTTAGTATGTATCCAGTTTCTTTGTTTCTTAAGGATTCTCAGTAGTTCAGAAAGTTTGGAAACTTGAGCATTTCATTTAGTTTACTCATTTATCTATATAGTATTTCTCATGACATATTCTTTTCTCTTTGGAAGTCAGTATTAATGTCCATTCTTCTATCCTGCTTTCATTAATTTAGGTTTTCCTTTTTTCCCCCAGTCATTTGAGCTAAGCATTTGTAGACCTGATATTTTCAGTGAATCATCATCTGCTGATTAGATTCTTATTTCATTTATTTTTTAAATTTTCATTAATTTCTTCTCTTTTTAATTAAAAACTATTTATTTATTTGTTTCTTTGTATGTTGGTGTCTGTAGAATAGGCTGAACTGCCACTCATTATGTATTCCAAGCTAGACTCATGTTGGAGATTATTCCACTTGCCTTACTAAGTGCTGAAATTCCAATAATTAGGCACAATATCTTAAGTTCTGTTTTTAATGTCATTTTTACTTGCTTTAGTTTTATTTTCTTATTTATTCAATACTATATGATGGAATTTTAGATTATTGATTTTATTTCTTCTTCTTTTTTTCATACCTACAACTGAACCTATACTTTTGCCTCTAAGCTATGATTCATTTCAGGTGTTTGAAAACATTTTATTTTAATTAATTAATTATGTTTCCATGTGCAAGTTTACGCCCATGCGTACAGTGCCTGTGCAAACCAGGAGATGAGTTCAATCCCCTAGAGCTTAAGTAACAGGCTGGCTGTTGTATGCCATATAAAATGTATTCTAGGAATCAAACATAGGCCCTCTGCAAGAGCCCAATGCACTCTTAACCACTAAGCCATCTCTTTAGCTCCCATTTTTAGGAGTTTATATCTCTAACTTCTCATTCATATCTAAAATATTGGAATTATCTGTATGACTTTCTCTTTTCATAAGATTTAGTTAAGAGATTGATGAAAGCATCTTAATTTCTTCTTGTTATTGATTTATTAGTTCATTTGGGTTTAACAAATTTTGTTATTTAGTTTCAATCATTAATATTGGTGGGGTTTGTTTTATACCCAGCTCTTTAAGTTGTCTGGCCGCATGTTGAAGGTACTCAGAAGGAAATGTGTTGTGCTTTTATTTAGGGTGGTGTCCTCCCAATGTTTAATAGGCTGTCCAGTGTTGTTGATATTGCATGTTGTTCAAAGGCCCGATATTCTTGCAATCCACTCTCTCCTCATCCCACCTACTCTTGAACATGTAATATTGATTTCTCAATCACTATCATGGAAGTCTGCTATTTCCTTTAGTTTGATCAGTTTTGTGCTTCATATATTTAAAAGTTCCTTATTAGACAGATATATATTTATACCTGCACATTTGGTTGAATTGATTGTTTTGTTCATTTGTTTTTGTGTTGGACAGGGGCAGGGGCAGCCAAGATCTCACTATGTAACCCAGGCTAGCCTAGAATTCCTTATGTAGACCAATCTGGTTTCAAATTCACAGAAATTTGCCTGTCTCTGCCTTCTTAGTGAGGGGTTAAAAGTGTGTGCCATCATCTCAGCCTGGATGAATGAATTTTGAATAATAGGAAATTTCTCTCTAGGAACTCTGGGTATACTGTCTATTTGTCCTAACATCAATATAGCCACTTCATCTATTGGCACAGTTTACCTTTTATCTTCCTCTTTCACATTTTTCACGTTCCCCTTTTGCATTTTTTTCTGATGACATGCAGTTGGGTGTTTTCTAACTGGATCTAACATCTCTATTTTTTGATTGTTTAATCAATTTAATGTTATTATCAACACAAATGGATTTTATTTACTACTTTAATATATATTTGATGTACATATCTTATTATTTTGTTCATTATTCTTCATTTTCCTACATTCTATGCATGAAGTAAATATTGTGTAGTTCTTTTAATTGTCTCATTTTGACAATCAGGTCTTCCCTTCGTGATTGTCCTATGGATTACTATGTATGATGATAAAATTATAATATACTATATAGTCATACTGATTTTTTTCAAATAAGATACTAACAGTTATTTTTATGTAGCTATTTTTAGGTGTTATAATTTAAAATATGTCTTATGTATGTACAAAGTATAATGTATTATAATTATTCCTTCATACAAGTCTGTATCAAAGGAGAATAAAGCACAGGTATTATGCCTTCATGAATACAAAGAATTTACCATGAATCATTTCTTATTTCCAGGTCTCCCTTGTTTCTGAGTCTCTCTTCTCCTTCTCTCACTCTATTGCATTCCCCATGTGGTCTCAGGCTAACTCCTTTCTCTGCAGCACTAATTTTCTCTGCTCCCACTCACTTCATGGTGTGGCTATTGTCAAATTCATCACATTCGTATACATTAGAGTCACAACAAGAAATTATGTAGACATTATTTCATATAATTGCTTTTCAGTCAGTTAAAAGAGGAAATACATATTTAGACCATTATTCTTAATTATGTAATTAACTTTATCTTTGCACTTTGTTTGTTACATCAATTTTGACTGCTGTAATTGCTCTTTAGGATCACACTTTCTGACTAAGGAGGTCCTTTTGTATTTTTTTAAAGGTTGAATTGATATTAGTGAATTAGTTCAATATTCATTCACATAGTAAAGATCTTACTAGGCCTATGTGGTTGAATAGACGTTTTGAAAGTGTTGTGTTCCTCCATTACTGTCTAATACTCAGAAGATTTCTTTTGCCTATATGCTGTTTACCATGTGATCCTACTTCATTCAACTAATGATTTCAGCAGCCTGTTTCAAATAACTTTGTGCAGTTTTAACATGGTTCAATTGGAAACTTAGAAGTTTTGGAAGCCTCACCTTCACAGGAATTTTTAAAAACATATTTTATTAACAATTCAGAACCTAATTAGACCTTTAATGTTTGGTTTCCTTTGCTTGTCATTATGTTGGAATTAGAGTTCTTTGTGTTTGATTAAATAAACCAATTACAGAAAGACAGGAATCTCAAGATTGTACTACTGTGTGGAATGCAGACAAAGTTGCTCTCATAAGAAAGGTTGAATTAGTATAAAATTATAAGTAGATGTAATCATGAAATTCTGAAATGCAAGAGTAGGCTGAATGTAGATAATAACAATGTTCTACCTATTCAAAATTCTAAAGAGAGATATTGATCTTTATGTGTGTGTGTGTGTGTGTGTGTGTGTGTGTGTGTGTGTGTGTGTGTTTCTCTTGCCCATTCAGGAATATGTACAGGCCAAGGTTGATGTTGGAATAATGACCTAAGTCACTTATCCACCTTACATTTGGGGACACAGATATTACTGAACCTAAAGCTAGTGGTTTCCATGAATCTGGCTAGAAACAATCCTTCAGGATCTGTCACCAATCCCTAGTGTACAAGTCACCCTGTCCAGCATTTATATGGTCACTTAGAATACAATGTGTCTCTTCAGTCTTCTACAGAAAGATCATTAGCCACCTAGCCATCTCCCCTGTATGAGAAAAATGATAGTGCTTACAATAAAAGCAGATATATGGAAACCGGAGAGATGGCTCAGCAATTGAGAGGACTGGCTGCTCTTCCAGAGGGCCCAGCTTTGAAATCTAGCACCCATATGGAGGCTCACTACAATTTGTAACTCCAGTTCCACGTAACCTGATGCCTTCTTTGGAGTCTAAAGGCACCAGACACACATGGTGCAAAGATAGACATGTGGGCAAAATACCCATGTACATGAAATATATTGCAAAACAAATTTAAAAATTTAAAAATCTAGTATGTATTATCTGACTTAAAATTTACATAATATTTAGACATAAAAATACCATGTTATGCCATTAATGTGCCCAACATTTCTGTTTTTATGTGTCAATTAAATTTAATTAAAGAAATAAAGATTAAAGGAGACATTTCATTTTCTGTCAGAAGATAATGAGGAGTCACTCCCTTATTCTGTGGGTTCTCTATTTATGTATACTTGTCAGTGATACAGCCAGATATTTTGAGATATTTTTAAAACCTGATTTAGGTTTGTTATTTCACAATCGATAACAAAACCCAAAACTAAGGGGTAGACCTTACTACTGAAATAGTCCCTTCTTCAATCATTCCTTTGCTTAGGATCCAAGAGAGAGGGATGGAAGGCATTTTAGATTCCAGGCTTGTACCACTCGGCCAGCATGGAATGATCAGAGAGATAGTCTTTCTCTTTTGCATCTGTTGGTACATTATTTTGTTTGGAAAATGTCTGTTAAATTCCTTCTCCAGTGTCAAAATTGAATAGTCTCACTTGTCTTTACATACATGCTTCCACAGAAAAACACTAGCACAATTCTGAATAAATAATACATTGATTAGCAACATTTATTTTTGCTCCTTTTCTTTTCAATTTTGATTCACTCTGAATATTCATGGAATAGTGCTGTGGGATGGTCTGTATGTCAAATGCTCTGATTGGTCAATAAATAAAACACTGATTGGCCAGTGGCCAGGCAGGAAGTATAGGCGGGACTAACAGGAGTATTGAGAGAACAGGAAGCTGAGTAAGGGAGATGCTGCCATGACAAGAAACATGTGAAGACGCCGGTAAGCCATGAGCCGCGTGACAAGGTATAGATTTATAGAAATGGATTAATTTAAGATATAAGAACAGTTAACAAGAAGCCTGCCACAGCCATACAGTTTATAAGTAACATAAGTCTCTGTGTGTTTACTTGGTTGGGTCTGAGCGGCTGGGGGACTGGCAGGTGAGAGAGATTTGTCCTGACTGTGGGCCAGGCAGGACCAGAAAAACTCTAGCTTCAGAATAGTGACTACCTTTATGAAATATCCACCAACAAGTAGAGGGGACGCCCATTATACTTTTTACTTCTATACTGGATTTGAAGATGCTAGTTTCCAGGACTAGAAGCCATGTTTTATAAGGGATAACAATAACAAAATTTAAATGACAATTTTCATTATTTTTTAAACACTTGGAGTATTAACATTCTACTTATAAATAAAAAGTTAAAATACAGTTTGCAATTTTTCTATTCAGAGAAACACATATCTCAGATAGACATTATATTTAATAGATGTTTCATAAAATCTAGCGACTAAGAAAGGATAATCTTATGTGTCAACTCCTTAAAATGTCAGCATGAGAAACCCACCTTGATCACTGATACTACGAATGTCATGACAGTGGTCAATGCAATGTCTTCTCTTCAAGGTAATGGTTTTGTTAATATAACCTTTGCATCATTGGCTGTCTGAACATTACATATGGGTGAAGAGTATGGGAAGATTTTCTATACAGGGGCTTAAATGACTCTCAGTACAATACTACAATGTCTGTAGCATTATTACTGCAATCATTTATAGATCTGAAATATAAATATGAGGGTCAGCAATTTGTCTAAGAAACTGCTATTTCATACAAGAGACAAACTTCCAAGCCTGGAGGCATCCTCTGAGTTTGTGTTTTGTCTTTGTTCTCTATTGCACATATGCATCACGCCAAGTTCCTTAAATCCAATTAGAGATATTTATCAGTTTATTTCTCTGCACTCCTGCTGAGGACACAGTCCAGATGTAAAACTGCACATGCTTTCAGGAACTGCTGCGAAGCATTGGCTGTGACTTGATCAGCTTTGTTCAGTGGTTTTGCGTGTATTGAGTGGAGGTGACCAGGACACTAGCCTGAGCTTGAGAAAGTAAGTTAAATGGTACAAAAAGAAATCTGTGTCAGCACTTTTATAGTTTCTATTTAAGCAAGGAGCACACAGACATCCTCAAATATATAATATACACATATATACATTCATATATACATAAATCTGTACATATTTCTATACACACAAATACATGAATGTATATACATACACAGACATATTTACACATCCCCATATACATATATAAAACCATATATATATATATAAACATGCATGTATATACATACACATATAAACACATATATACACACACATATATATATAAACACACACATACACGCATAACTATATCTATATCTATATATATATATTCACACACACACATATATATATATACATGCATTTACATGGCACACATGCAAATACAGATACACATAATTACTACAGAATCACACACATAAATATGAACATACACACATGAAGTCACTGAAAACCACCACACACAAATACATATACACATAATTACTACAGAATCACACACATACATATGAACATACACACATAAAGTCACTGAAAACCACCACACACAAATACATATACACATATATATGGAAATACAAACACATATACACGTTTATGTAAATATACATATATGCACACACATACATACAAGTATATACAAATATAAACATACACACACAAGCCCACAGACAAATTATTCCAGTCGTGCAGATGAATGAGAGAAAGAGTGATTCTGAGGGGAGACATTAATGAATCTGACCTACATCAGCACTCTAAGTCCTGACTCTCTGGATGCCTCCAGAAGGAAGTCACAGCTGAGAGATACTATACTTGAGGGAGGGAGAAGAGAATGCTGTGGGACAGAAGTGAAGATTCAACAAATCTGTGGAAAAAGCGTGCTGAAGTCTACATGTTGAAATGTGCTACTCAACTCCCTAAAACACACCAGACAAGAAAACACTGCTGTGTCACTAAGAACTCGCCTGAATGAGATGGAGCAGTGAAATTCCGTGTGAGACATAGTAACATGAGATGACCTCCCTTTGATGAGTGCTCCAAAGCCCTCCTCCCACCGACTCCTTGATGATATCTCAATCCCTGTCTGGTTCCTTACTGGGATAAGTGGTGTTTTTTCAATACGGCACTGGCTGGCCTCACTCAAACAAATTGGAAGCTGGGAGCAGGAGAGGTGGTCTTCCCCAGGGAAGAGGACACACAAAATGTTATCTAGTGCTAAATAGTCAGCTCAGAAAACATACATACAAGTAACATTATATGGACTGAACAGTCTATATTAAGGCCTATACATGTACATACATATATGCATTCAATAATAATTGCAAAAAAAAGAGACCATGAATCTCAAGGACAGTGGGGAGGAGTGTATGGGAGAGTTTGGAGGAACGAAAGGAAATGGAGAAATGTTGCAAATAAATTATAATCTCAAAATAAATTGCAGATTATTCAAACACATCATTAATAAAACACCAAATTCTAGAATGGATAATGAGGGTTAACTGTTATACTTATGTTTGCAAAACTTGGGCACGGAATCCTGTGCTAATTGCTGCTAAAACTTTATTCAACAGAAGTAAACCTCTATCAACAATGGCAAGATTAAACATTTCCCGGGATTAAGAGTCTCCCCACTGATATGAATGCTTAAATAACCTTGGAAAGTGGGGTTTCAGGAGCAGGAGGGCAGCAGACAATGGAGGGTTTAGTGAGGCAGGAGAAGTTATTGAGTTCTTCTACAATCCTGGCAGGCAAGTAATGATCTACTATGCCAAGGTGTCAGGCAGACCATGGGAATAGTGTCAATTATTGTACTAAAATATTTTTTCCACCTACTCACATAACATTTTCCTTAAAGCAAAGTCCTTCTGGATAAAAATATTTTAAAAGCTGCTGTTTTCAAATGGCAGGCAAACTGTGTTTATTTTAAAGTGCTCTGCCATAACACTTGTATTGACAGACCTATGGGTGAGGTAAACAAGCTTGTCAATGCCAAGTATAATTGTGATGTTCTGCAACAACTCAAGACTTGATTGTTCTGCTCTATAGCTCTGTACATAGTGATGGCCCTGAGGCAAGGTATCAAGAGAAGAGTGTGACTTGTTAGAGACTGGCTAGGAGCATTCCCTACTCCCCCATCTGGCATTATAGACATTCTATAAAGAACAATATTAAATAGGAAATCTTATAGGTATCTGTGGTATGATTGCAGCCATGTTTCTATATTCATACCATATTTGGCTGAGCATTGTGCCACCATATTTCCAACAATGCCAGGCTTCTTATACAGTGACTGACCCATAGATTACTGTGGAGTTGAGGAATTCTGGCAGTGTGGTGACTTAGTCCTCTTATTGCCGCAGTGCAGTATATCCCATAGGGTCTCATAGGACACTCACTATGTAACCAAGGCTGGCCTCAAACCCATGGCAATACCTCTTCTTCAACACCCAAAAGTGCTGGAACTGTAAGGCTAAAATTCCACACACGGCTTTATGTTTGAAACACGAATGATTATCTCTCAATTTTCTCCTTTAAGAAATAACTGTTCGTGGATTTTCTTTCTACTATAAATAGGTAGAACAGCTGATTTTATGTGAGGCATGTTCAGAAACACTAGATAAGGGATGAATTAGATGGAAATCCATGATGGAAGAGAGTAAGCATAAGTCCCTTGGCATGATTCTGTGAATTTGTCACCTGGAGAAATTTCCAGAGCATTGTGAAAAGAAGTCTACAGACCTGGTTCCTTTAGTAAACTATTGGTGGGAGCATAGTATGGATGAGAATGTAGTGACACTTTCAGGGACCAAAGATAGAAACCATGGAGGACTATGCATACATATTACAGGAGCTATAAAGAGGCTTTTGTTTGCTTAATTCCCCATCTAGAAACTGAACCACTTCAAGGGAATAGGCCAACATAAAATTACATTTCTGAAGCTTCAGTATAGTTTTGGATATCTTGTAGGGGCAAAAAATATCAAGTTTCTGTTAACAATAAAGATTGTTCTGGAATGGCCAAAAGGAGTCTTAAATCAGTCTTCAAAAGGAGACAAGTGGTTGAAATGGATTTATTTATGTATCTGAATAATATCTAAATTAGTTTCAAAATAAGATAAAAGTTAATAATCATCAATATAAGGTATATTATGTGAGACATTTTAGAAAGTTTATCCTAGATGCAGGTATGAGTATCTCATGCCCAGAACAAGATTGCCACCTCCTAAAATGAAATCAAAAGAACAGATGTGGAAATTACAGAATCAGTAACACTTCTAGAATATAAACCTTAAAAATTGGCCTGTATGAAAATACTTCCCACTAGAGAAACTGGAGGAAAAGCTGAGCAACTACAGCAAGAAAATGAAGATACTTAACATAAAGAAATATAAAGTGGAGTGATAGAGGCTATGGTGTAGAAAACACACTGGCTAAGCCTGGTAACAGGTTAAGTGCAGTAGGAAACATTAGCATGCATAAGGATGCAGAAGTAAATGCAGGCTAGATAGAGCAACCTTTATCAGTGAAACACAGGCTCAGCATTACCCAGAAGAGTGTCAAAGAGTCTAAGGTGTTCTTATTATCATCAAATGGATGGAGAGGTCATGACGGAATATGAGAACAAAGAAAAATTGTGTCTAATATGGGGGAGTATTTTACACTTTTCTTCTTCTGATTCATCTCACAAGAGCTGTGTTCCTTACTCTAGACACATACTGTGCTCAGGAGCCCTCTGTTTCTAGCTTGATGGATTTTATCCTACACCACTGTAAGTATTCTTTTGGTGGAGGACCTATGTGCTTGTATAACCACCCAATTCCTCAGAAGCTGTCTGGACTACTTTTAAGTGGCATCATTTTCTGAGCAAATCTTTCTGTGTCAGTATGATACCAGTCAGTCCCTGAATTTCAGAAATATATCCAGGTTATAATATAAAATGTAAAGAAATTTATTTTGCCACCAACTCAATGCCAGAATCCTTATGCACTAGGCAAGTTCAGTCAAAATCCTTAGATCTCAGTTGTACAGAGAGTGAGAAAGTTAAGTAAACCTCTTCAGTTTCTGGATATTACCGTGTTTCATAATGCATTATCATACATAGTCCCATCATACAGGGGTCCAAAACCACAAGATGGTTTAACAATTCCCTGATATGCTTTGTTCTCTCTCTCTCCCTCCCTGTCCATCGTCTTCTCCCTACACCGCCACTCCCCCTGCCTCCCTGAAAATTTTCTGATTCCGTGGTTCCCAGGCAGCTTTCACTCTCTACAAATATGCACTCCCATGCTTCCAGCCCATCCAGTTTCTTGTTCATGTTTTTAATCAGTGGCACTGGCATTGCATCCCTAGCCCTTGGAGCAAAACTGGCAGCAGCAAGATTCTGTTCCTTCACTGTGGGAAAGAATCCAGGGGAGGGCTTGTGGGAGATACTGTCTAGGACTCTTTTGTCTAATGTCCTAACCATGGCTAATAACTGGTAGTAGGAGAGTGAGATGCCAGGTAGTGTTCAAGAGCCTACATATATGATGATGTTTTAATCATCCTAAAACCAACTGAGAGGCACAGTTAACCCTCTAAAAACAACCACCAACTTGACTGATGTATCTGAGACCAAAGTTAACACGCTAGTATTTGGCAGCAAATGACTTCAAGTTCACATTCATCTGGCTATCTACTCCATTCATTGTTCACTATTGCTACACTGCTTTCCAGAAATATGTCCCCAGGAATGTGACTTTACATAGATATATCTTTATCTTTCCTTCCACCTGTCTGGGTCTTGGCATCTGGCACTGTTTCTTTCAGTTCCCTGCATCCCTTAATCCACCGTTCAGGCAAATCTCTGTTTGGAACCTGTTCCTGACATCTGCCCCTAGGCTGCAACCTCCATGCATTCCCGTGACAATGTATATGGCTACTGTGATGAGCTGTGTTTGTGACTTCTCTGTGTCTTTCATGAAACATAAGATGGGATGCGTGCAGAAGACTGAATAGATTGATAACTGCCTGCATAAGTTAATGTATCCTTAACATCTCAGAATTCATTATGCACGATAATTTGGGGGTTTCCATCTATTTAGGTAAAGCTGTGACACACTACAAGGTCCTAAAGGAAGTACATGTCCTCCAACCATGAGCCAGAGTTAGCAGCTGCTCTGTAATCTGGAATCAGGATTTTTTTTGTGTGTGTATGTGTGTGTGTGTGTGTGTGTGTGTGTGTGTGTGTGTGTGTGGTGTGTGCTAAAGGGCAAAGGAATCCATTCTTGTGGTCTCCCTCTTCCTGTACCTCTCTTCTGCACAGTGCCATTTCTGCCTGTTTGGTCTCATCCTCATCTCTCTGGTAGCAAGCAGGAAATCATCCAGGCTCTTAAATGACTACTGTCAATTTTCTCAGATGCCATTTGCTCCCTCTCTCAAGACTTCTGGTACTTTATTAACAGCCCTTTCCTTCAGTGTTTGAAGTTTCCTGATTCCTTAATATCTGCCACTTTCTTCTTTTGAAGAATCCTCTAAGCCTTGCCATTCACGCTAAGTACTGGCTCACCTGTGACCTTTTCTCCATGCCTGTAAAGGCTCCGAGTGCCTCTCTCATGATGGTGTCTGTAATTGGTTTCAGTATGGGTATGGTTTTAAGGTACCCTAACCATTCATTGTAGGTTGAGTATGAGATTGAGATTCAGTCATTTTTTCTCCCTTTTTGGTCTCAATTTATCCCTGACATGTAACCAACATCAACACATACTTATATAGTTAAGGAAGTAAAAATTCTTATTCTCTTCCTTTGAAATTTCATTTACCTGTTTAAAAGTCTGGAGGCACTTTTACACCCAAAAATTGAAATTCATAACCATGACTTTCATTCTTAACATGTAACCATCATGTGAGACTTTAGTAATCAACTTTTCTTGTAATTAAGCAATTTAAGGAATTCAGTGAAAAATAGCATTAAAGACTGTAGGTGCCTATGCATAGAAAGAAAAAAAAAACTATAGATGTTGGTTTAGCTAGGACAGGGGTATTTAGCATATGTATGGTGGACCAGGCTGTCATTAACTGATGAAGTATATGTGTTGTGTTTAGCAGAGATGAGAGGCAAGCAGGGTCCTGGGATGGCTAGCTTAAGACAAGGTTTATATCTAGCAAACTTGGTAAATAATGAATTGCAGTCAGAGATAATTTTGAAAGATGCAAAGTTTACTATGGAGTTGACATGTTTGATACAAAAGGCTCATTGACTCTTTAGAAAGAGAGGCTATCTATATCTAGCGATGCAACATATGAGTTACATAATTGCTTAACCCTAGATTGGATCAATGTTCATTTGTGACTTTTCCTCTTTTATTCGCAGAAAAGATTTTTTTTACAAGGGTGAGGACAATAGTTTCAGGATTACTTTTAATTTTGCTGTGATGCTCTTCACCAAAGACTGTGTCACTCTGGGCAATCTCAAATGCCCCCTTCCCACCTGGAAACACCAGATCCACATTTCTAAACTTCCAAAGAATGGTGATGGTTCATTCTGACCAGGAGGGAAAGTGTACAACTTCTACGAAGCAAGGAACTTGCATCTACTTGCCATGTTCTCTGTTTTCAAATAAACCTCTGGTGTAAGTAAACAAAAAAAAAAGTACGTTTGAAAACTTAAGTTCTTAGATTGGGTATTAGGCAAACTGTACAGTCTGGTTAAATGTCCTTACTACTCATTTTATACTTAAAGCCATATATTGCACTCAATACAGATGGATGAAAGACAGAACATAGTATGGTTGTCTTGTTTGAGGTTCCTGTGAACTACTAACAGTGGGAGCAGGGGCTGTCTCTGACTCTTTTGCCTACTTTTGGGACCCTTTTCTTCTTACTAAGTTGCCTTGTTCACATTTAATATTAGGGGATGTGCCTAGTTTTATTATAACTTGTTATGCTATATTTGGTTGATACCTCTGGGAGTCTTGCCCTCTTCTGAAGAGAAAGGAAGAGGAGTGTTTCTGGGGGAGAGGGAATAGGGGGGTCTGGAATGAGAGGAGGGAGGGGAAATGGAGGTCTGGATATAATATATGAGAGACAAATAAATAAAAGAGAAAGATAGAACATAGAAGCAGCCATCTTCTTTCATCAAACTAGAGTTATTTGAAAGCATTTATTTCTGTATATTTCCTCCTTTTCCAACAATATTCACATAGATATAGTAAATTTCCTAAAAGATAATAAGTCTAATTATACATTAATTGAAACATTAAATGTATCTAAAGACTTTTATAACACATGAAATGCACAGATCTGTCTTTCCTTAAAGACATATTTTCCAATCCAAAAAAAAAAGAACCTTAAAATATATGTTTTAACAAGTATTAGTGTTCTTACAGGGAGGAAAAAAAAGAAGCAAGACATCACATTTAAGTTCAGAAAAGTTTAAAAATGTCTACAGGCAAAGATAAAAAGCTTTACTAAAATGACCTCCTGCAGATAAGAAAAAATCCTGAAATGTTACAAAAACAGCTGTCTGGAAGCACTGCAGGGTAAAGAGAGGGGGTGGAGTCTAGTACCAGTCCTCTTGCTGAGCAGACTCGGTTTTATCCCTTGTGAACTTACAGGAGGAAGAACGCGTCTCTGTTCATAGCATGGTGGACTTATCCAGGAAGAAGCAAGAGTCAGGAGAAATCACACATGTTTTGAGAGGCTGAGCTTTTCAGATGTTAAAGAAATGGTAGTTCTTCAAATCCAGTCCTCTCTGCACTTACTGACACACAGAGGAGACCCAGAACAGCCTGATGTGGTTCTGGTTAACACGCATGTCAATGGCAATACCACAGTGTGGCCTGTGTGACCAACCCAAGCCACGGACACAACTAAAGAGGCACATTCAAGAAAAGGACAGAGTCTACCATGTTAATTCCAGACAACCTCCCACAATTGCTCCTCATGAGGGGCACATTCTAAAGAGATCAAGGGTAAGAAATTCACATGAACCCAAATGCCCCAGATAATATAACTGACAGGGCTGGTAACTCTTTTATTTACTTAGACTAAAATTAGCCTTGCCCAGAATGAATGTTGAGATAGGAAATGGAAGAACAGAAATAGAAATCTTTACAATGAACCATATAGAATTTCTAGAAAAGATCTGAAATAAAGAAAATACTATTTGGGCTTTATTGAAAACTGGAAATGAATGAAAAGAGAATCAGGGAGCCTCTGTGAGATGTATTTGATCCCCAGAACTCGTGTGAAACAGGCAATTATAATATATTCTAATCCCAGCTCTCAAGAGATAGAGACAAGTAGATCCCCAAGGTTTGTTGTCCAAGCAAACAAGTTTAGCTGGTGAGTTCCAGGGTAGTGAGAGACCATGTCTGAAAAGAAATTAATGACACTGGCTGATGCAATCCTAAAGAATAGAATAACATCTAAAGTTATATTCTGGATTTCAAGTGCATCTACACACACACACACACACATGAGAGACAGAGAGAGAGAGAGAGAAGTGAGGAGGAAGAGGGAAAGGAAGTCCATTACATTATGTAACACAAAGTGTGAGATGAATGTGAAAATGTATGTTAAATCATAATAATAAGAATCACAGGTGATTTTTCAAAGAATTTCACAGCTTTACAATATTTCAGATGGTTGTCTTTGTAGAGTTTCATATTTGTTCAGTCGGCCTATATATCTGGGTTTGGGATTGCGTCTCATTGCTGGGTCATTTTATAATATGTTTTGAAATCACAAACTGTGATGTCTCCTTCTTATTAAGCTTGTTCATCTGCTTTGTTATACTGAGTCCTTTGGGGTACCATAGACATTTTAGTGTATTTCCCTATTTCTAGGAAGAATGACATTGAGATTTTAAGAGAGATTACATTTTGTCTGCAGATACACTTGGGCTTCTCAACAAACTTTAAAGCATTACATTAGGAAAAGCTTGCTATTAACCACGATAGTTTTAAGTTAGAAATCTATGAAAATTACTTGTCTTTAGCATCTTGGTTTTGTGTGGGCTAAAGAGCCTACGTTTAAATAACCCATGGATTAAAAATAAAAAGTGCTGGGCAGTGGTGGCACATGCCTTTAATGCCAGCATTCTGGAGGCAGAGACAGGTGTTTCTCCAGGAGTTCAAGGCCAACCTGGTCTACAAAGTGAGTTCCAGGACACCCAGGCCTGTTACACAAACAAAACACTCATCAAAAAAAATCATAATAATAATAATAATAATAATAATAATAATAAAAACAAATAGAAGGTGCTCAAAAATTCACTCATTTCTTTCTTTTTTCTCCCTCTCTCATTCCAAAGTTCAATCATGCTATTAAATGCTCTACTTCTATGATACATCCTTATAACATTAAGTTGAAATAAACCCTCATTTAGGAATAGTAAAATCCAATCTAAAAAAGCAAGCAACACATAATGATTTCTTTTCTCAAAGTGAAATATGAAAATAGGAGACAAAGGTACTTCACAGTAAAACAACCTAATACTAATCAATACTGGCCATAAAGTTCAATATCAACATTCATAGGGTATATTGATAGAATATGCTCTTGTGATAAAACTAAAACTTTACCTCCAATGTTGTAAATGTCCTCTTACAAACTACAATAGGAACAGCAAATTAAACTCAAAGTATTATTAAGAATACAACCCATAAATGTTAAATATGAAAAAAAAAAAAGGACTGGGAAGATGACACACCTTTACAGTTCTTGCCAGGCAAGCATTGATGATCTGAGTGTGGATCCCGCAGCACCTGTGTAAAAGTCAGTCTTTGTGGTATATATCTGTACTTCTAGTGCTGGAAAGGCAGAGAAAGGTAGGTCCTAGGAGCTCATTGACCACCAGGCTATCCAAATTGATGAACCACAGCTTCAATGAGAGACAAAGGCTAACCGTGGCACTTAGATCTTCGCATTAACCAACAGATGTCTAAATGGACCTAACGTCCATCAAACAAGAGGGGAATCATGCCTGGTACTAGAAACATTGTCAACTCCCTGGGACCAGGGAAGTCATGGATCTTACAGGAGAACCTACTACAGCCACTTCTTAAACCAGCATAATTCCCAATTATATTATAGATACTCTTCTTATACTCACAAGTAAGTGTAGTTTTCACTCCTCGCAAAGGAACTTTATTTTTGCAGCAGATAGCAATCTTTACAGAAAGCCACAACCAGTCAAAATGCATAGAACTAATGACCATGGGGTGCCCATCATCATTATCTACATGTATCTACAATGCAATCCCCACACATAAGGAACAATATGGAAGAAGCAGAAATATTGTATGCTGTGGGATGGTCTGTATGTCAAATTGCTCTGATTGGTCAATAAATAAAACACTGATTGGTCAGTGGCCAGGCAGGAAGTATAGGCGGGACTAACAGAGAGGGAATTGAGAGAACAGGAAGGTGGGAGGAGACACTGCCAGCCGCCACCATGACAAGCAGCATATGAAGATGCCAGTAAGCCACGAGCCACGTGGCAAGGTATAGATTTATAGAAATGGATTAATTTAAGATGTAAGAACTAGATAGCTAGAAGCCTGAGCCATTAGGCCAAACAGTTTAAACAATATAAGTCTCTGTGTTTACTTGGTTGGGTCTGAGCTGCTGTGGGACTGGCGTAAGACAGATTTGTCCTGACTGTGGGCCAAGCAGGTAAATTCTAGCTACAATTGTATGAGCCAGAAGACCAAGGGTGTCTAAATGGTCATGTCATTTCCTACATGACAGGAAAGCTACATCCATGAAATCTCAAAAACATGCTTGCTTTAAGATGACCTGAACAAAGATAACACCTGTTGGCATGCCAACCTGGGGACTGAACCCAGGGTTTCATGCATGTTAGGTTAACATTCAACCAACTAAGCTACATCCTTAGACATCATAAGACAGGTGTTTTAAAACAAAACACTTAAGATACACAGATGTAAATCTACCAAAAAATGCTTTCCCTTATTCATTCTGGTAACTAGTCAGCCTAGCTTCCACAGAATACTTTTTGATACATCGCAGAATTTTTTGTTTCATCTTCTTTACATATTTTGTGTTCAAACACTTTTATAGGCTTTCAAAACAACTGTGCATATCTAAACAAACTTCTGCATCAACAAATCTGTTCTGTTGTTCACATTTTTCTTAACTCATTTTTCCCCAATGAAACTAGATCTCCCATGAACCAAAACTCCCATTCTCCTTAGGATGGAATGACATGTGTCTAGTATTACACAAAGCCTTCATCTGCTTTGAAAATAAGTTAATGCAAAATATGTGTATGTAGATATTCATCACATGTGTATATCATGTGTGTCTGTTGTGAACTCAGCTTTGGACAAAAGAGTAAATAGAAAAACTTAGTAATGATACATTTTCATTTTTAATAATGGATGTAGTAAATACTCAGGGTATAAAAATCACTTAGACTAGAGAGTCAAAATGGAAAAAGTCATACTCATTGATTGTTCTGAATTGTAGCTAGACATAAGGTAGGATGAGATACATGATTCTCAATGGTAGGCTACTAATTCAAGAAATACTCTATACCCTATCTTTCTGTAAGTTGCAGTTGCCTTCTGCCCTGGTCAGAGAAATCTGTTAATGTGGAGAATCATGAAAGATGTTGAAGATAATTGGCTGTTGAGCCTATAGCAGGATGATGGGTCACAGAAGTTGTTCTCAACCTTCCTAATGCTGAGACCTTTTAATAGAGTTTCTCATGTTATGGTAACCCAAACCATAAAATTATTTTGTGGCTACTTCATAACTGTAATTTTGTTATTGTTACGAATCATAATGTAAATACCTGTGTTTTCCAATGGTCTTAGGCAACGCCCTGTGAAATGGTCGGGGTCACAACCCACAGGTTGAAAACTACTTGGTTAGAGTGACTTTCAAAGCTACCTTCTAGGCATGACATGGCCAGTGCAGTCATGAACTCACTTTGATGACTGGCACAGAACTTGTGCAAGATTGGACCAGTCAATGTTCAGTTATGAATATGAGAGAGCTTCATGGAGCCCTGCTCCTCCCCAGAAAACCATTGGCCATAGGTAGTTACTCAGGGAGGGAGGGTCTTTGCCTTCAGTGAGTTATCCTTAGTCCAGTGGATAGATCCATACCCATGTCCATGCAGGAAGCCTTGGATAAACTCAGTGAATCACAAAACAAAACAAGAACAAAGAAAGAGACAAGACAGTGGCAAGGTTGTTATTGGGAGGAGGGGAGCATGTGGGAGAAGTGGTAAGCGAGGTTGTGTTGGTGTGACCAAAATATATAAAATGAATGCTTGAAATTTTCAAACAATAAATTAATTTTAAAGTAGCAGTAAATTATCTTTGTATTGTCTCTAATTTAATGCCTGTCTGTGTTTCTGTCCTTGAAAATTCACATGATCTTATCTATAAAGTCATAAATCAATGGTATTTGAAAAGGGTGTATTTGGGAAATGCTTATATTCTGAGGCCTCTTCTGCTGACTTGACTAGTCTGTCGAAGGAGTGGCTTTGCTATAAACTCTGTCAGGCCTGCTCCATTTCAACCCGCTATGCCCACTGGCATGTTCTATGCAGCAAAAAGATCTTCAATGATGCTGCCAGCTATTGAAGCCATGTCCTTGGAATTCTCACTTTTAGAACTGTGAGCCAAACAAAGCTTGTTAAACATACAAGGAGCATTATACACACCGAGCAGGTTGTGTTTAGGAATATATATGTATATATGTGTACATACATGTATAGATATAGTTAATGGGAAAAGGCCATGAATTTGAAAGAGACCAAAGAGGGGTATATTGGAGAGTTTGGAGGGAGGTAAGGAAAGAGAGGTGATATAATTTATACTCTCAAAATAAAAGTAACAAAAAATAAAATACATATATTTTTAATTGAAATAGAATTACACCCCTTCCTTCTTCCTTTACTCCCTCCAGCCTCTTCTCACTATCCTCTCTTGAATCCCTCCCATAAAGCCCCTCCAAGCTGATGGCCACCTTACCTTTGATTATTATTACTGGCTACCTAAATAAAGTTTTAATCTTTATAAAATCATCCAGCCTGCAGTAATCTGCCATAGCAACAGTAACAGAGTCCGGACTGCGTGTATTTTACTGATTCTGTCCCTGTGCTTTATGTCCCATTGTTTATTCCTCCACATATCTCTTCATTTGCCACATGGTCTTAGTTCATTCCATGTGTACCTGTAGAGTAGAACCTCCTTAAAAACAAAGAATAATAAAAATCACATCCATATCTCAGTAACCTCAATTATATACAAAAGTGTTATCAATGGACTTCTATTTAAATACATCTTTACTTCCTACTGAGTCATCTGAATATTATTCTCAGATACATTTTATTTTCATATTAAAAAATTCTAAAAATATATACTTGGTTATAGTGAGAATAAAAATAATCACTTCTTTGGGGTGTGTGTGTGTGTGTGTGTGTGTGTGTGTGTGTGTGTGTGTATTGTAGCTACATGTGGTGTGTGTATGAATGTGTTAGGTGAGTGTGGTTTACACATGTGTGTATATGTGTATGGTGCATGTGTGAGTATACATAGGCCATGAGTGCACACATGGGAACCTGATCAAGTTGGGGCTCTAGGTTTTGTTGTGTGTCTTCCTCTATTTCTCTCCACAAACTATTTTCTGAGGTAGTTTCTTATTGAGTCAAAAGCTCACCGATTGGCTGGATTGGTGGTTCAGTTAGCTGACTAACTCTCCTGTCCAGCTCAAGGATGGAGATTATAGGTACAGAATGTCATGTTTGCTTTTGGTTTTTTTTTTTATGTGGGTATTGGTGATCAGGAAATGGGTCCTGATGTTTGAGCAACAAGCACATTACCCTCTGAGCCATCTCCCCAGACCCCTCCCATTTGTTATTTCATTGACGTTGGCATACTTTTCAAAATATCCATTTCCAATTTGCATGTCTAATGCTCACTTATCCTCATAAATATGCTTCTGACTCAACAATGAGACAATTGTTATCACTTCTAGCAAGAATTCTTGTATAGATGCCTGGGACACTTCTCCCTTTTGTATACATATGGTGACAGTCTTTACAATTGATCCATCATCCCCCTATTGATCATAAATATAGCTGCCGCATAAATATTAATTATAGGAATCAGAGGCATTCTTTCTATTTACATTCTGGATCCTGTCCCTGAATTGCTTATGAACCTCATTTCTCTCCTTCCTTCAGCTCAGTGTTATGATTTCATAACATGCTGAGTCTCAACTTTCCAATGGCTATTCACTTTTTAAGGGAGATGCTATCATTCAAATTTATTTTAATAATTTGCAAAAATATGTATGGAAACGCTTGGTTATAAGTCTCCTCCACTTTAGATATTTTTGGCATTTAAAAAGGTGTTGGAATTTTCTGCCTGTTCATTAACTGATCTTTCTAGGATATTAATTTTGAGCTTCAAAATTATCCTCTGAAGGCTGTGAAAATGCTTATTATGCAAGAATAATAGGGGACTTTTACTCAAATAAATGATAAGAATAATGAAAATCTAACCAAGAAACATGACAGCATTATACACAATAGACTGTTAAAAGTAAAAAAAAAAAAAAGTTACTTAAAGAAATAAAGCACAGAGAGTGAAGCCAGTTTTCCTAGGTATACACATGCCCATGTGGAGCAGTGGCACGGTCCAGTGATGTCTGTTCCACAGTCTCCATGTCTCTCTCCAGGACTCCCAAGCCTTTTCACAAGAAGTCTGTTCCCTAGGTGGAGATGCAGATGGGAAACATCCCATACTGCTCTTTCTGTATCATTATTCCTTACTCTAGCCAAGAAAACACACTTCTCCCATAGCTCTGGTTAATCTATTATGATACAAAACAATACACAGGTCACCCTGTGATTTCATGTTGCTCTTAAAATGTTAGAAAATTAGGGAAATGCATATTGGCTTACTTTTACTAAATATCATTTTATATTTATTGAGATTATTAACAGTACAATTCTATCATTTGGCGTTTAAAAAAGTGTTGGACTTTTCTGGCAGGAATTTCCCCCTTCAACGTTTTCCCTTTGAACTTCCCCCCATATACCTCTCCCTACTGTCGTTCAAGATCATGCTCTCTTTTTTCATTTATTGTTGTTAGATACATGTATTTTATACATGTATTTAGTAATACACACTATATCTATATTATATATAGATATATAATGAATTGCTAAATGGTCTTATTAATAAAGTCAGAAGCCAGATATTGGGGTGAAAGCTGAAAGATCAGAGGAATAGAACAAGCCAGCCACAAGTTCTTACCACTAGGAAATCCTCAGCCCAAGAGAACTTCTTCCTGTACGCTTACGCCTTATATACCTTTCTGTGCCCTGCCATCTTACTTTCTCTTGCCACCCAGCTACATCACTTCCTCTTTCCACCCAGCTCTGTCATTTCCTGTCTGTCTGTACAGACCTCCAGACCTCCATGATTAACTATTGCCAGGATTAAAGGCATTTGCCGCCACACCTGGCTCTGTTCCCAGTGTGGCATTGAACTTGCAGAGATCTGGATGAATCTCTGCCTCCTGAATGCCAGGATTAAAGGCGTGTGCTACCAGTGCCTGACCTCTATGTTTAATATAGTGGCTGGCCTTTCCCTCTGATCCCCAGGCACTTTATTTGTTAGAGCACAAGTAAAATATCAACACACACACACACACACACACACACACACACACACACCCTTACTAAATTAGAGAAGTTCAGGCTGCTCAGTCTCTACAGTGTTACCTGTATGTATATTTCCAAGGCTGACCATTTGCTACTGGGTCACAAATTGTTGCACTCTACCTACACTATTTCTCCTGCTCTCAGCATTCCTTAGTTGCATACAGTTTATTGTGTAGATTTGACATCTCATGGGCTTTTCAGTATCCATGCTATATTTTTAACAAAAGCACTCAGGGCTCCTTTGTTTTTTATTTTGCAGAACTGATGATTTGAAGGTTTTAGCTTCTTGTGTCTGAGAATAAAGAAACAGAAACCCAAATGGTTTTCAGGATTTCCCACATAAAAAATTATATTGTCTTAAAAACAAGTACCAGATAGCCCTCTCTTTTCTTTATAATCTGTCTGATCTAAAGAGAGTTATAATAGTCTTCAAAGATTTGAGAAAGTGTTTTTAGTCTTTGCCTTCTCATAATTATTTCTGGTAAGGGTAGAATAGATCCACAGTAATTACTTGAATGTTGCATATTGCTTTAAATGAGTAACTCTAATAATGGAACCTAATATATTAACAAATGTCATTCTCCCTTATGTTTCTGTGTGGTCAGGAATTAGAGAGTTATTTATCTGGGTGAAACTGGTTTAGGGTATCTCATTATGTTCACTCTGCTCCCAGCTGGAGTAGCAGTCATGTGAAACTCCAGCTGGTGCTGGGGAATGCATTTCCAAGGGACTTGATACAATATATGGATGACAAGCCCCATCCTCCGCTTCTTTTGACAGGGGATGGCAAGGACTTGATACTATATATGGATCACAAGCCGCCCCCCCCCAACGCTTCTTTTGACAGGAGATGGCAGTTTATCAACACATACACCTCAGCAGACAGCTGCTTGATGGTTTACATGATGCTAGTTTCAAAGAACAATCTGATTAAGGAGAGGCATGAGTGTTAATGTAAAGGCACATTAAAATATTTCCCTATTACTACCCAGAATTTAATAGTCACACAGAGTAGTCATTATTTAATATTGGAAGAGGCCAAAAAAGCCATGAAAACCCAAATTCACAAATCACTGGGACACATTTTAGTGACATGGTACCATGAATCACTCTTCAACTAATGCCCATCTTTAATGAGCTATTTCACTCTATATCACATAGTTCCACCCATACTCCAAAAGTTCAACAAAATCTTATCAATGCCTTCACCTAATTTTAGCAAATATCCTAAAAAATTATTTGTAATTTAAAAGATACACTTGGCCAATGGCAGCCTTTTTTAAAATTCTCCATGATTTTATGATTTTGCTTTATTTATGTTTGGAGTTGATAATTTCACTATCACTCTGCCACAGACCTTCATTACATCAATAGACAGCAACATGCTTTCTCCACACATCCACCTGTCATCCTTAGGAGTACAGGACATGTTCTTATAATGGTTCCTGTTAATACCACTATTAATGAGTGATTATCAACTTCAAACCAGCCTTGGTTCAGCGAGTAGCTACTGTACATCATTTCAGGTCAGTTTTTCTCTGCATGAAACATCTTTACTCCTTAAATGAGGTCCATCAATGTTGGGCTTTTATACCATTGCATAGTGTCTCATCCTTAACCCAGGAAATATATGGCATCATATGAGAACTTTCTTGATGTCAACTCATACCTGACTTCTCATTATCTTTCTCCTGGTGACTCACCAATAATTACAAATATTAATGTGAACCAATATCACATGGAGCGCTTATCAACTCACTGACCACTGTACATATCCAAAGGATTTCAGACTTCTAAATGATTCCTGAATGACACTGGTGCTACCAAGCTACAAACAGCACCTTGGAGAAAACAGTGGTAAAAAGCATGTTTCTCACTGTTTGGAACACACACACCTGTTTTGGCATCTTTTGTCGGAATGAGACATGCCTCCATAGTCTCAGGTATTTAAACACTTGCTCCTTGGTTGGTAGTCCTATTCTGGGGGTAATGGAACCCTTCGACAGTGCAGGCTTGCTGGAAGAAGTACTCGCTGAGTGCACTGAGGGCTTATAGCCTTGCTGCACATCCTGCTTGTTTTCTCTGCTTCATCTGTGTGGTTGAGATGGGAATCTCTCAGCTTCCTGCTTTGGGCATGTGCTGCATGACTCGTCGAGCCATAGCAAAAGAAAAAAAAAATCTAAGGAGCTTTGGTCATAGTATTTTATTGCAGCAACAGAAAAATAACATATAATATCAAATCCTTTCCCATATTCATGGATATCTTTTTATATGTTATAATATTACATATTACAATATTATATATATATAATTATTTCTAATCTCATCGATGTATGTAGCTATATTAAGTTTTAAACAAACTTATCCATGAAACAATAATCCCCATTCACACTAGTTTCCAAAATCACTATTATTGTTTATTGGGCAGACGATGTTTTTATGGGTTTATTTTTTCTTTATTTTTTGAACGCCATACATGTACACATGGAATGTGACCATGTCTACCACTTACTTACTCCCTTTCTCTCTCTTATGCCTGTTAATATACCTCCTCCCATTTCTAAGTCTTTTTTTTTTTTTTAACTCGTCAAGTTCAGTTAGGACTTCCCACTTACACTTGGTTGTGGGATCATCCACTAGCACTTGGGAAACCTACCAGTGACATCATCTTTAAAAATCTCACCAAATATCTTCTGCTACTGGCTCTGTGGTATGGGTTTGGGCCCAGCGATCATCTTTCCCATATGCCAGGATTTTGGCTGGCTTAATCTACATGGGTCATATGCAGGTAACCATGGCTGCTATGAGGTTGATTTCCTCCGCCATGCCCAAAGGACAGTATTTAACAGCACCCTTCTCCAGCCTCCGACTCCTGTGTTCCTTCTGTTTCTCTTCTGGAGTGATCGCTGAGCCTTGAGCATGGTTGTATTGATAGAGATGTTCCCTTTTGGACTGAGCACTCAGTTTCTTTTTTTTTTTTTTTTTTTTTTTTTTTTTTGGTTTTTTCGAGACAGGGTTTCTCTGTGTAGCTTTGCGCCTTTCCTGGAACTCGCTTGGGAGACCAGGCTGGCCTCGAACTCACAGAGATCCGCCTGCCTCTGCCTCCCGAGTGCTGGGATTAAAGGCGTGCACCACCAACGCCCGGCTGAGCACTCAGTTTCTTATTCTCAATACTTCAAACAATTAGGAGCCTCTCCATTGACTCTAGTCTACTGCAAATGTGTTTATTTTCTCTGCTTAAAACACAAAAACAAAAAACACTTTTCACTCCAATGTGACCATTTTCTAGATTCAATCAACTGAAGCTTGTATTCATACATTTATCAAATACCTCAGGTTTGCTGCATCCAAAGGGCTATTTTATTATTCCCTTACGGAGCCTTACTATTTCTGCCTCCTCAAAACACTCATAGAACAGTATGTTCTCCTGGTTTAAACTATGTGAAAGCAACCATGTCGTCGCCACCTTTGTTGATGATGTTTCCTAGGTTATTAATTGAATTTTAGATTTCCTGAACACTTATCCCCAAACCTTAAATTTTTCTCTGTAATATTTTTTTTTTCAGTTTTATCCCTTCCTCCAGCTTTAATGACCATTTTGATTTTGGAGACTCCCAAATAGTTACCTATAATTAATATATCTGGTGCTGTGGATATCACTCTGTATCAATAAAACACTGATTGGCCAGTAGCCAGGCAGGAAGTATAAGTGGGACTAGCAGAGAGGAAAACTGAGAGAACAAGAAGATGGCGAGGAGGAGACTGGAGCTGCTGCCAGGACAAGGAAGATGTAAGGTACCAGTAAGCCACGAGCCACGTGGCAAAGTATAGATTAATAGAAATGGGCTGAATATAAGAGTACGAGCTAGACAATGATAGGCCTGAGCTAATGGCCAAGCAGTTTAAATAATGTAAGCGTCTGTATGTTTATTTTAAAGTGGGCTAAGGGACTGCCAGGTCTTGGCGGGACCCTGAGAGAAAACTCTCCAGCTACAATCTGGGGTGTTGTTTCCTGCACGTATTGCTGGCTAACCAATTCATACTCTGTTCTACAAGGTTTGCACCTACAACACAGTGACACTAGACTGTGGTGGTATTGTATTGCCCAAAATATTGTGTACATTAATAAACTTATCTGGGGTCAGAGAACAGGACAGCCACAATATTAAAGGTTAGGCAGTGGTAGCACACGCCTTTAATCCTAGCATTTCCAGAGGCAGAAATCCATGTGTTCAAGGATACACCCAAGCATGGTGACCAACGCCTTTAATCCCAGAAAGCAAGCCTTCAATCCCAGGGAGTGGTGGTAGAAAGCAGAAAGGTATATAAGGCGTGAGGACCAGAAACTAGAGGCATTTGCCCTGGAGAGGCATTTGCCCTGGAGAGGCATTTGCCCTGGAGAGGCATTTGCCCTGGGTAGGCATTTGGCCTGGAGAAGCATTTGGGCTGGTTAAGCATTCAGGCTTCTAGCAGTAGTTCAGCTGAGAGTCATTTGGATATGAGGCCATAGAGGCTTCCAGTCTGAGGAAACAAGACCAGCTGAGGATCCGGCAAGGTGAGATAGCTGTGGCCTGTTCTGTCTCTCTGAACTTTCAGTGTTCACCCCAATACCCGGCTCAGGTTTGATTTCTATTAATAAGAACTTTTAAGATTCATGCTACACTAGACCCCTGTTGATCTGCCCTGCGCCATACTCTGCATTTGATGTTCCCCTTGCTCTTTGTCTCAGACCTTGACTCCACTTTCCTACATGAGAGAAGTTCCACCCCTAAATGCCATGTCTGGTCCCTCTACCTCCTCACCCCACTCTTCCTTGTGCCTGCATTTAGTCCACTGTATGGTGAGGCTCACTTTACATATCTTTCAAAACTACAGTTTTTATATTCTATTGGTATAACTCAATGTCTGTTTGCGTTTATTCTGTAACGTTATAGCACATGTTTTTTTGCCCATTTATTGATATAAATGGACACTGAATCTCAGATTTATTGTACTTTCAATTTGGCAAATCGTCATATTATTTACCAAGCTTGGGGATCACCATCTCTTTATATACTAATTGATTTATTTACATATATTGAAATATTTAGCATTTCATACCTGACCAATCTTTCCATTATATACCTTGAAGATTTATTTGTAATCACTTATTTATTCTCAATCATTAAATTATAGGAGCTTTTCTTCCTAAACAGTCTACCTTAAATACTTCTAAATCATAAAATATGGGATTATACTTAGTGAAACTTTGTTTTCAGACCTGATTCTAAAATATCTGCCCCTGGACAGAAATGACACTTGAGCAAGCAATTGCTGTGGCATTATTAACCTGGGACTGCTCTTGGCTTAATATCCACTTTTGTGTGTGTGTGTGTGTGGGAAGGGCATACTGATAATACAAATTCAATTAGAAAACCCAATTTGGTCTGTGGTTAAGGATTCCCCAGGGACACTTTATCCCTTTCTTTTGATAGACAATTCAGACAGGTGCTGTCTAGTGTGTTTACGTCTGTGCGGTAGAGAATACTTATTAATTTTTGTATTCCCAGAGCCCAAATCAAACTTTGATACTTTCTCATTGTTCAGTAAATACTTGGACACTATGTTTAGTCCTGAGTATTTAACTCATGTAAAGAAATTGCATCCCTGATAGACTGTTGATAAAGTGCTGAGTCACAGAGTTCAGAAGCCTCAGGATACCACCCAGAAGTTCAGTTTTACAGGTATCTGTTAACTAGAAACTGTTCGCCATTCTTAATATATGTAGATGACTCCTGGAACACAGAGGAAAAAATCAGTAATGTGAAAGTCAGTATTTTGATTAAATGAAATTCATACTAACAAATCTTGAGTTAAAAAACATGATTCCATATTAGCACAACTACTAATATAACCTTAAGTGTTAGATAGATAAGAATCAAACATAAAAGTGCCTGAGTAGACACTCAAATCTATGCATCCCTGTCTCAAACCCATTTTTTAAAAAATATATACTTCACAGCAACTTGGGGGAGTTGTCAGAGATTGTGCAGAATCTCAGGGATTAAATATAAAAGTACAACCAAAGGAAGAATACCTTAGCATAAATATTCAGATGTCCATGGCTTTTCTCTGTATGCGTAAGTGTTGGTTGAAAGTAGTAATAGGAGGATGAGCATTTATAATAACCACAGATGGCTGACATGTAATAGAGTTAGAAATATAGATGATAGGTAGATGATGAATGGATACAGAGATAGATGATTGATAGATAGATAGATTATAGATAGATAGATTATAGATAGATAAATGATGGATAGATGATAAATGTAGATATACAATATATAGAGATTGGATAGATATATAGGCAGATAAATGATAGATGATGCATAGATGGATGGATGGACAGATAGATACATGATAGATGATGATAAATGTAGATAGATAATATATAAAGAAAGGATAAATATATAGGTAAATAAATGGATGAATGGACGGACGGATGGATGGATGGATGGATAGGTGGATGGATGGATGGATAGATAGATAGATAGATAGATAGATAGATAGATAGATAGACAGATAGATAGATAGATAGATAAAGAATACTTGTTAGCAGAGAATTATTGTAAAAAATTACTGAGAGACCAAAATTATTAGATATGTCTGTCTTGACTATTGTAATTCTTAGCATATCTCAGAAAAAGTGCCTCTTACATTAACACCAGTTTGTATATAAGCTAAGATAGAACCATGTTAAAAAAAAAAAAAGCTCCTAACCCTTAGGGGTTTTTAAGGTTTTTTTTTTCAGTTTTATTTATTTAATGTGTATGGCTGTTTTGTTTGCATGTATGTTTATGCATCACATGCATGCCTGTTGCCTGCAGAGTTAACTACGGGGCATCAGATCCCCTGGGACTGGAGTTACAGTCAGTTTTGACCTGCTAAGTGGGCATTGGGATTGAACTCTGGTCCTCTGTAAGAACAGTCAGTGTTCTTAACTGCTGATCTATCTCTCCAACCCTAGCCCTGAGTTTTTTAAGAAAAGTGAGTGAACATTATGATTCACACAAGAGATGAAGGGCTTCTGGGTAACAATAAGAACTTGATATGACAATGGGCAGATTGCTTTAAGCAGAACTTATGAGTCTGGCAGCACCAGCACCCAAGGATAAGATATTTTGGTTCCTAGAGATGCTACTAGGAAAGAAGAGGGGAGGGAGTTAACTCTAATTTCACTTATCCTCCCACCACTAAAACCAGTATATCTCTCTGGCCAAACCAACTTTAGAAGCTCAGAAAATGGCAATATAGTTCTAAAGTTATTAGGCTGGGACATTGACTCTGAGGAATGAATTACCAAAGGAAATGTTGCTAGGGACTGAAACCTGAGGCGTGCTCAGCCATCTAAGAGGTGGGCGATGTTGTTTTTCTCGGTGTGAACAGGTAGATACATTTAATTCTGGTTGAAGCAAAGTCTTCAATGTTTTTTAGGATTATTGGAATAATTCTCTGTTATTTTTTGAAAAAAGCATTTTGATGATTGATTTTCTTTCTTTGTGTCATTTAGGGGGAAAACAAACAAGTATTTTGTCATAATATTATATTTTATGCCTCAGAAAACATATATGCATATACTTTGCATTTTCATTTTTTTAAGGTAAATCATTGACTTTATGGGTCAATAATTTTGGTCATAATAAAGTTTACTGATAACGTAAAATTCTTTATCTCTATTAATATGTATAAGAAAAATAAAGTTTCCAATAATACTATGATACAAGTTTTGTCAACTGTAAATAAGGAGAGAACCACTATTTTCCTAGTAAGTAACATACTGTGTCATCTCCAATTTTTACGTTTATTTTCACTCTCTGTAATATTTCATGCAGTTTTCCATTTACAAGAAGAAAGTAAAGATGGTATAGAGCTCCCCTATTGCCTACACTGAATTTCTCTAATTATTAACTTCTTTGATAAGGAAGATACATTTTTCTTGTGTATGGCTAACTGATATTAAAATAATAATATCATTATCATAATCATTTACTAGAGTCTACATTTTATTCTGATGTTTTAAATTTTTTTTTTTTACCTAATCTTCGTATTGATTATGATTACCTCTGGAAGACCATCATGTGTTCAGAAGTCTGTTTAGGATTTTCTTTGGTCATATATCTTGTAAAGTGTCCCTCAGCTGAGAGCTTTAAGACGTTTTTCTTTTTTTTTTCTTTTTTTTAATTTATTTTTCATTTTTCTTTATTAAGAAATTTTCTACTCACTCTACATACCACCTACAGATCTCACCTCCTCCCTCCTCCCACCCCCCAGCCCTCCCTCCCAAGCCACCCTCCATCCCCACATCCCCCAAATTAAGGTCTCCCATGGGGAGTCAGCAGAGTCCCAGCACACTGAGGCAGATCCAAGCTCCTCCTACTGCACCAAGGCTGCACAAGGTGTCACACCACAGGCACCAGGCTCCAAAAAGCCTGCCCATGCACCAGGGATGGATCCCGATCCCTCTGCCTGGGTGTCCCCCAAACAGTTCAAGCTAAACAACAGTTAATACATTTTTTCTTATGGTGCTTGTGGTTTTTTGAATGACATGACTCTCACAGGCTCATAGGGAGTGGCACTATTAGGAGATGTGACCTTGTTGGAGGAAGTGTTTCACTGGGGGCGCACTTTGAGGTCTCAGATGCTCAAGCCAGGCCCAGTCTCTCTCTCTTCCTGCTGCCTGCAGATCTGGTTGTAGAACTTTCAGCTACCTATCCAGCACCTTGTCTGCCTACCTGCTGCCATGCCCTACCCCCATGCTGACAGTGAACTAAACCTCTGAACTGTAAGCCAGCCCCAAGTAAATGTTTTCCTTTATAAGAATTACTGTGGTTATGCTGTCTCTTCATAGCAATAGAAACCCTAACTAAGACAGTACTACAGGTGTAATACACTATTGAGAAGGACCACAGAGATAAAATGACCATCACTTTACAACAAGGGTATCTGCAGCTACCCCAACATCAGTGTGGATTCCACACTTGATCATAGTTGTTGGGGCAGGACTAGAATAATGCACTTATTTGGCATTAGTTAATTTGTCCATCCCATCATTTTTTGCTGCTTTATGATTTGGGTTCTGGTATTTTAATTGAGTTTAAAACATTTATGTTAATGTATGCATTTAGGCTTAATTATATTCTTAATTATTGAGAAGAGATTCTTAAACCTAACAGAAATGTTTTTGAAGACTCTGGGTACCGTTTACCTCATTTCATGGACTAAATGTTGGAAATCTAACCCCTGCCCCAGCATAAATTGTTATTGACTGACATATCTTTTTTTTTTTTTTGGTTTTTCGAGACAGGGTTTCTCTGTGTAGCTTTGCGCCTTTCCTGGAGCTCACTTGGTAGCCCAGGCTGGCTTCGAACTCACAGAGATCCGCCTGCCTCTGCTTCCCAAGTGCTGGGATTAAAGGCGTGCGCCACCAATGCCCGGCTTTGACTGACATATCTTTAAGGGTCAAGGATTGCATGTTTTCTTCTAAGTGCCCTGAAAGCTGCATCTCAGAAATTTTCATATTTTATGGACATTCCTCTTGACATGCTGTCTTATCTAATGCATTATACATTTTTCTTTGAACATTGAGAATATGTCTATCTGCACCTGTTTTTACAAATGGCATTCAGTCTCATCATTTGGCAATAAACTCAATGAAAATGATGCCTCTGGTAGAGTTCTACTCTTGTTCCTCTTCTTCATATCTTGCTAGAACTGTGTTAGTTTTATGGAAACACTGATGGTCAATTTCATCAATTTTCACTCTTCTAACAATGGTTGGTGAGAGGATGATCATGTTGTAGCTAATTGCCACAACAGCACTCTGAAAGTGAAAGGGATTGTTCCTTTCATATTTTTTCAGGTGAAGAAACAAATTTCAAAGGTTAAATTGCCCAAGATAATGCAATTAGACCGGTATTAATATTAATGTTGTATTAATACTTTATATCAGCTGTCAGGTTTAATCTTTCCACACCCCTGTGGAGTGTTATCCTCATTCCACAGACATCAAAACAGGAGTTTAAAGATGCTGAGAAATTTGCCTGGGGTAGATAAAGCTAAAAGGTAGTAAGCAGATTTCCCAATTCTCTCATTTTTCTTCAAATCCACATTGAATCTTGTGGTGTGGATAATAGTCTCAGGTAAATGTGGATTTGCATTTATAATTCCAGATTTTTGTGTTTGACTGTTAAGCTGAAACCCAGTTTTGGGGAAACAGAAAAAAAGTCATACAACAATGTTATAAATAAATGAATAAGTTAAAATTCATTTTAAGGAAAAATGATAAATTCCATGTCACCAGACCTCTAGCATTATGTTATTCCGCATGCATCCTAATCTTACTGAACATGGCACTTGTCACATCATGAATGTAAGTTTAGAGCTGCTGAGCTGGACTGTGTCATCTGTACACTCAGTACCTCATCCATTCCCCAGGACATTCAAACCTGGGTACCATTTGTACCTTTTCAGATAATGGAATATAAGCCTGAAAGTTGTAAAAAACTGTTCCTTTTTAAAAATAATACCCACTAGAGAATCAAAAGATAAGGATTTTATTTTACTTTGGGAAAGAGTCTTATGGAGCTCCTGCTGACTTTTCCTTTAGTTTACTACGTTGCAAGAATCATGGTGAACCCGATCCTTCTGCCTCCATTTTCCAAGGACTAGAAAAACAGGCATGCACTGCAAAGCCCAACTGTAATTTTTTTATTCTTTTTTAATGTTTTGATATTATAATACAATCAAATTATTTATTCCTTCCTTTTCCTCACTCAAAATCCTCCTGTGTAACCCCCTTCTTGCTCTCTTTCAAATTCATAGCCTTTGATTTAATTATTGTTCCACGCACACACACACACACACACATACACACACACCAAAATATATAAATACAGTGTGCGCAGTTTATTGATGTTACTTTTTGGGGATGACTATTTGGGATTGCCTAACCAATGGGTGTGCTCTTCCCTGGGGAAGACTATTTCCCCTATTTCAGCATTCCTCCATATGCCTGTGTTTCTTTGTGTAAGACTGAGACCTTGTGAGCTCCCCGCTTCTATGTGACCATGCTTATTGGTGCCATCTTCCTTTAGCTGACATGTAGGCGGTCCCTCCAGTGAGACTTTATGGATGTAGCTTCTGACATACCTCGGAGACACAATCCAACAGAAAACTCCCTGACCCTCTGGCTCTTACTCTCTTGCCAATCCCACTTCTGAAATGACCCCTGAGCCTTAGGTGCAGGAGTTGTGTTGTAGATGTATCAATTGACCTTCAGTTGATACGTTTATAGAATTGTGGTTAAGGACAGTATATTGTCCAAAGTCCTCATGAAACAACAATCCACGGTTGGGGATTTAGCTCAGTGGTAGAGCACTTGCCTAGCAAGCGCGAGGCCCTGGGTTCGGTCCTCTAGCTCTGAAAAGAAGAAGAAGAAGAGGAAGAAGAAGAAGAAGAAGAAGAAGAAGAAGAAGAAGAAGAAGAAGA